>CM060959.1:22217671-22485171 GCA_030765055.1 Mantis religiosa | reverse complement strand
GTACCACGAGTGCTAAGGGTCCGCAGCGCCCGCACCACGGCAGCTGATGGGGACGGATCGCATCCCCTACGGGACAGGAAAGGCATTTTACTCATTGATTTTTACCGCATGGTCAAACAATGAAAGCAGATATTTATTGCGAGACACTTAGTAAATTGCGCCGCGCAACACAGAATAAGCGCCGAGGAGTGCTGTCAAAAGGTGCTGTGTTTCTGCACGACAAAGCCCGACCATACACTGCAATCGCGACGAGAAACATCCTACAGGGATTAGGCTGGGACGTGTTTGACCACGCCCGTACAGCCCTGACCTCGCTCCTTAGCGACTTTCATATGTTTTTGCATCCAAATCTTTCCTTGGCGGTCAACACTTCAACAATTACGAAGAGCGCAAAGAAAATGTTTCTAACTGGTTGAAGACAAAGGCAGCAAACTTCTATGAAGAAGGTATACAAAAACTTGTGCCTCGCTATGACAAATGCCTGCAAACTTTCGGCAGTTATGTGGAAAAGTAGTTTTAAGAGTTGTAGAATTTTGTGCAATTAAAAATGTTTCTATATCTGTACACAATTTATTTATATTACCAAACAGAACTTACTTTAAGGAGGTACCTCATAATTTCGTACCAGCATTAAAAATTGTACGACATATAAATAGTTAGTTACTAACACTCCCCACATGGCAACCTTGGCCTTCGGGGTAACCTCACCCCACCAAGTGATGACCGGACCCATTTCTCAGGTGGAGGCACCCAGAGGGCGGTGTCCATTACCTCCGATGATAGGGTGATAGTGAAGATGGCGGTGAGGTGAGAGGATCTACAGTTTTTACCGTGGACTCCGAACCACGTTGGACATAGGGGATACTTCACGTGTGCTAGACAGAGGTGAAGGCGTGGATAGGGCCGACTTAAAATCGCCAACCCCAGAGCCGGGAATCGAACTCGGGACCCTTAGAACGGGAGCCGCGAACGAAACCACCGCGCTACCCCGGCGCCCACGACATATAAATATAATTTAAAAAGCTGCATAGAGAAATTTATGCAACTTTATCCAGCATTGAGACAAGTCCCGCGGAGCGTAATGTTGTCAAAAGTATCCAGATACAGTCAATTTGACATAAGAGGGCTGCTCGATAAATAACGATCATAATTTTTACTGTCATAGTTTTTTGCACTACAATTCAAACTTATTATTCTGTTAGCTTTATGTAAAACAAACACGCCGTAGTAGTTTCATTGTTGGTACTCCTGCTTCCCTCCTGTGAGAAAAAGACAAATGTTCAGACATGTTCAGTATCGCCTACCGCTGTAATGGAGGTAACATGCAGTTTAGAGTTGATGTTAGAGAAAGATCCGGCGTTTCTTTCAAACGTAATCACTGCTGATGAAACTTGTCTACATCATTTTGATCCTGAAAGCAAACAGCAAAGCTCAGTGAGGAAATATCCTTCATCACCAACCCCCAGAAAGCAAAAGTGGTTGCTTCTTCTGGAAAAGGTATGATCATCTCATTCTTTGATATTCATGGAATGGTTTAACAACAAGTTGTATCTGCACACACATCAGTAATTATAAAATACTACTGGGATGTCGTAAAAACATTGCAAGTCACTATAGGTGCAAGACCACATGTCCGTGAAGCAGGCTTGATGATGCAGCACGATAATGCGTGGCTGCATATTGCCAATGATGTTGCTGAATATGTTGCAAAAATCTACGTGAAGTGCATCCCTCATCCATCCTATAGTCCAGATTTAGCCCCGTGAGACTTTTTTCTATTCCCTAACTTGAAGAAATGCCTTCGTGGGAGGCATTATCCGTGAACAGAAGCAGTGGTGAAGGCTGCGGAAGTGATTTTTAAGGATCACTCAAAAGTGGTTTCCAGCATGTCTTTGAAGACTGCAAGAAATGCTGTGACAAGTGCATCGTATTAAGGGCAGATTATTTTGGGAAGGACAATCAAAAATATGAGGATGAGCAAAGGTACGCTGTCAAAAAAAAAAAAAAATTGTGAAGTTCTTTATTGAACAGCCCTTATGTCTCTTACCTACCTCCATACTAGAAATTCTTAGCTCTTTTTGCTCCACAGATAATGCATTATTCTATCATCTCTTGTCCCTTTAGTTAAAGATTAGATTAGAAGTACATAGTTTTTAAAGAGAGGAGTTAGAAAGAAATGTGACGTAACACATCAGGAGGTTAGCCTTCTCTCAGGGAGTTACGGCGGTTTATCAGTTGTGAAAGTTAAACGCTTTTGGAGTTGAACGGCCTCTGTTAAGTTCAAAGTTGGGAAGCGAGTCTAGCCTCGCTGATAAAGGGAAGGAAATGGGATTCAGCTCACTACATTTGCCCTAATGGTTTGACATTCAGGGTATGTACGATGGTGCCATCTGTATACTAGGTACGTACTTTTGAACCCCATTCTATGAGTGCAATTCGAGCCACTTGGGACACCTTAACAAAACAATTTATTTCATTGGCCTCCAATACAATCTCTATCTCTTATACCGAACATATGGATATAGAATTTTACTGTAATACTCGTGCGGAAAAGTACACAAGAGGGAAGCCAATACAAAACTAAACATTTGAAGATAGAAATTACGTTGTAGCATTTGTTTTCATTTCAATACTTCGTTTACTTAGAGAGTACTGAGACTACCTAGAGAGTCCTTACAGAGTAATTAAGGGTAGCCTTAGTTCTTTGAGTTACATTCTCTCTAATTTTAATGAAAATTATTAACTGGAGCTTCCCTCGCTTTGAAAGTCACGCCTCGCTACAAGACCTACGTGTTACTGTACAATAGAAAGAGTACTGAAGAGTAGCCTTAGTTCTTTGAGTTACATTCTCTCTAATTTTAATGAAAATTATTAACTGGAGCTTCCCTCGCTTTGAAAGTCACGCCTCGCTACTGGACCTACGTGTGACTGTACAATAGAAAGACTGTTGAGTAGCATTAGTTCTTTTAATTATTATTCTCCCTTATTTTAATGAAAATTATTATTTGGAGCTTTCCTCTCTTTGAAAGTCACGCCTCTCTACTGGGCCTACGTGTGACCGTACAATAGAAAGAGTACTGCACAGTAGCTTTAGTTCTTTGAGTCATTATTCTCATTTATTTTAATGAAACTTACTATTTGGAGCTTTCCTCGTTTTGAAAGTCGCGTCCCGTCACTGGACCTAGTGTGACTGTACAATAGAAAGAGTACCTAAGAGTAGCCTTGTTCTTTGAGTCATTATTCTCATTTATTTTAATGAAACTTATTATTTGGAGCTTTCCTCGTTTTGAAAGTCGCGTCCCGTCACTGGACCTAGTGTGACTGTACATTAGAAAGAGTTCTGAAGAGTAGCCTTAGTTATTTAAGTAATTATTCCTTCTTACTTTAATAAAATTATTATTTAGAGCTTCATTCGCTTTGAAAGACACGTCTCGCTACTGGACCTACATGTGACTGTACAATAGAAAGAGTACTAAAGAGTAGCCTTAGTTCTTTGAGCCACTATTCTCCCTTATTTTAATGAAAATTTTTATTTTGAGCTTTCCTCTCTTTGAAAGTCACGCCTCGCTACTGGACCTACGTGTGACTATACAATAGAAAGAATACTGAACAGTAGCCTTACTTCTTTAAGTAATTATTCTCTCTTATTTTAATGAAAATTATTACTTGGAGCTTCCCTCGCTTTGATAGTCACGCCTCGCTACTGGACCTACGTGTGACTGTACAATAGAAAAGGTACTGAAGATTAGCCTTAGTTCTTTGAGTCATTATTCTCTCTTATTTTAATGAAAATTATAATTTAGAGCTTCCCTCACTTTGAAAGTCACGTCTCGCTACTGGATCTACGTGTGACTGTACAATAGAAAGAGTACTGAAGAGTAGCCTTAGTACCTTAAGTTACAGTCTCTCTTATTTTAATGAAAATTATTATTTGGAGCTTCCCTCGCTTTGAAAGTCACACCCCGTCACTAGACCTACGTTTAACTGTACAATAGAAAGAATACTGTAGAGTAGCCCAGTTCTTTGAGTCATTATTCCGTCTTATTTTAATGAGAATTATAATTTAGAGCTTCCATAACTTTGAAAGTCACGTCTCGCTACTGGACCTTTGTGTGACTGTACAGTAGAAAGAGTAGTATACAGTAGCCTTTTCTCTCTTATTGTAATGACTTTTTTTTATTTGGAGTTTCCCTGGCTTTGAGAGTCACGCCTCGCTACTGAATCGATTAAAAATTTAATTCGTAAATGGACCACAACTTTCTCCAAATTTTTTTATAATTTTTTTTTATAAAACTGAAATGTTTATGTACAATTACTGAATTCAAATTCAGGGCCTTCTTGAAGAAAGCGATAGTCACAAGAAACCAAATTTTGTACTTCCAGCGTGTTAAAAGCTTTTCAGCACTAGACGAAAATATAACACTCGTAACTACTAAAATGCCCACATTTACTTGAACTGTTTTTTAAAAAATGTGTTTTACATGAGATTAATGTTGTGTTCGTTTACTCTGGTGGTCTCGCAGAGTTGTAAGATAAGAAGGTGGACCCTCAAGACGGAGAGTCAGTCTTCTGCTGTCACTCTCTCTTCGTCTGAAGGAGGGTATTTTGTTGATTTCCCTAGACGCGGCTCTGCAAATATTCCCTCACAAAACGCTGCATAAGAAACAACAACAACCACCTCTTTGCAGACATGGGTCATTCTGAAGCCCAAACTATTCATTTGAACTTGTACATCACATTTAATCTCTCAAATACTTAGAGTATCCTGCAAAGCTTGCTTTCCAGAAGTACCGACTTTGATTCCCAGTGAATATCCACTTGAAGTATAAGTTTTCGCTGTTATAATTTGAAAAGGCGACAGTAACAGTTAAGTTGATTTATACAGACAAACAAATGAAGTATTGGAATTGAGAGTTCAACTGTTTGAGGATGTAGAATTCAACTGTTTCTGAATCAACACCGGCGCCGTACTTGGTTTATGGGACGATGGAAACAAATGCACGTCCACGTATGCGTCGTCATTGGCTGTCTCACCCTTTAACTTTCTGTGGATGACAAAAAAAAAATCGTTTATCACTTTAAAAGATTTTACATCGAATTCAACATATATAAACAACTTTACATTATTACAAATGCAACATTCAAACAGTAATTGACTAGTATTTTATTTGGTATATGTTAGCAAAATTCACATGTAGGGGAGATTAGGATAATGGTGCTCACTTAAAACATTTGAGGCACCAGGAATGGGGAAAATATGTGCAACGAAAATTTTGGTAAAACATCTGGGCGTTTCTGGCTCTCTGGGACAGTACCTTGAGCCTAACCCCCCCCCCCCTTATCAACATGATGGGTGGAATGGATACGGCACTTACGAGCGTCAACCGCGTGGAGCAGACTATCCCATAACCTCGGTGGGGCCGCCTGGTGATCCAGCACACCTTCTACTAGTTCTTCAGGCTAGTACCCGAGACTTGTGACGCAACCATCTACCCCCTTCTGGCGGCCGAAGCCTGGCCGGAGGTACCCGATCTCTCGCGGGTATCGGGAACACACTGCCCCTTCGAGTCCAACCCAATCCGAACAACTTCCATCTAGGAGGGGCTCGAATGTTCGCCCCGAGGCTGCTCTTAGTAACCTCAGAGGTACCGCGAGTGCCAAGGATCCGCAGCGCTCGCACTAAAGCAGCTCAAGGGGACGGATCATAATTTCTGACAAGCTTCTCGCGTTTTGAGCAGTAATCAGTGTACTCTTTGCTGCTCTGAGTTTTCTAAAATATAGACTCTGCAAATGGACAGCCGTCATAATGATCAATTTGTACCAATAGTTTGTAAAGTACAGAGAAAATAGGCTTCAGAGCCTAGTTTTTATAAGAATATAATTACAGATCTTAAAATAACTGTGTGACGTACTTTAGAAGTGAATTGAATTGAGTTTTTATTCAACTGTTTTGGTTCTCAGAGTCCATTCTATGTTGAAAGTGAAACACCACAAAATTTTGTAGACTCGAGGTTCTTTTTATATACCTAAATCTACCACCGGCTTTACTTCGCTTCCGAAGGAAGCCATACTACAATTTTTTACGTGCGAAGAGGTTCTAACCGGAAACCAGCAGCAGGTTTCTACTATAATTAATAAAACAAAAGTCTTACGAGGTTTGACTTTCTTTTTTTTTTTTTTCGCTCGCAAATGCTTATCCTTAATTCAACAAAACACTTCTTCTTGCCTCAAGGTTTAATGGCTATGTTTTCATAAATTAACAAAGTTGTTTATTCCAAATAGGCCTGAGGTGACATGGTAAACACCTGCCGTGATGTCTGCATACCTGAGGCGATACGAATGTTCATTAAAGGCGTTAAGCACCATGTGGATCGCGGTACATGATGGCTCACCATAACTCCAGACTGTTATAATAAATATTAAGGGGCTGTTCATGAAAGTGTACAATTAAGGTAATTAGGTGTGTTGAGTCTACCGCCACGATACAGAAACTGGCCGATTCCCTCCAACGCTAGGTCATGTTGGACGATGAATGGAATTATGTTCAAATGAGTCGAGGATAAACAGAGCTCAGAGTTACCAGACATTAATATTTCAGGATAAGGAAACAAATTATCAACCTGATCGAGTTTGGAACCACGGACCTTTTGAACATGACACGCTACCAGCAAACTAGAGCTGGGCCAATGTCCTCCAACATTAAGTCATATCGGATAATGAATGAAATGAACTTCAAATGAGTACAGGGTACTTAGAGCTTAGAGTTACCAGATATTCATCATTGAGAATAAGGGAAAACCTTATCACCCTGACCCAGATTAGAGTAGGGACGCTACCACCACGATACAGAGACGGGCCAATGTTCTCCAACGTTAAGGCATATCGGACGATGAATGAAATGATATTCTACTGAGTCCAGTGTACATAAACCTTACAGTTACCAGATATTCGTCTTTCAGGATAAGGGAAAGCCTTATCACCCTGACCGAGATTAGAACTAGGGACCTCTTAAAAGTGACACTGCCACTACGCTACAGAGACAGACCGCTTCGCTCTCTATACACGATATATCTGTACTCTTATAAAATAAACACACCAATACTAATTACAAACTCAAATACTTTCCCACGTATTGTTTTACCTTGTTTGTGTGCAAGCAATGAGCTAATTGATTATGTATTTTGTGATGCGGGCTATTCCCAGCGTGTTGGCAAACTTCAACTGTTAATGTGTCAAAGCTAACAGATGGTCCAGGATGGCTTTGTCACAGAACGTTATTAGCTCTACCTATGATACCTAGAGGATATAATCATAATTAACGGAAACACTCTGTGCCTAAAATTGATTCATGTACATCATTGTCTTTACTTACGCAGCAAACTAGTGCGAAGTATTTTCCTCTTGTGTATTTGATATGATGTTTTGTAGCTTCCTTTTAGCATAAAAGGAATTTTGGTGTTGTTTAACCGATAGTCATATGTTTTAAAGAGATGTTGCTATATGATTACTTTTGAAATTAGTCCTTATGTATCCAAGAGAAAAGCGAATGACTGCTCTGAAGTTTTACGGAGATGATATCGTGCCATTTATGGAGCAACGTGCCATAAACCTAATGATACCATGGAACTTGTAACCAGTTTCTTTGATAATTGAATAATCTCAAAAGATTTGTGGGCCCCCTCCCAGATCCCCTGACCTAAACTCACCGGATTATTTCTTTTAGGATATCTGAAAAATAGAGTGTACAAGAATAGGCCACGGACAATTGATGTTCTGAGACAGTCAGCTGGTCTCAACCGAGTACGCCAAGTCACAGGACACGTTTTGAGGTCCTCCCTCAAAATAGTGGCTGCTGGCTTCTGCTTCTTCTGCTTTCTCCGACGCTACTCGATGAGTTTTTGTGACAATGTGTGCCTCGGCTGCATCAGGAAATTACGAACACACATGAGCAAGGACTCGTCTGTACCGGATTGGCTACAGGGGTCGGAGATCCAAGGTCAAGTGGACAGGTCGGAAGCTCAAAGTAGACGTCGGAGACACAGTCATAAATGCCTTTTATTGTTGCCACACGTACATGATCGGCAGATACTGTGGATATCTATCGGCTAATGTCCTCGACTTGCTGGATTCCGCAGGAACGAATAATACCTTTTTAGCCCTCGCGGTCGGATTTTAATTTCTCGTGTTTCTCACACGCGGAATCTACGGCCATTTTAAACGCGAGGATCTAAACTCGACCAGCGCAGATTTTGCCTGTTATGGTCAGTCGACAAGTGGGAGTTTCTGAGCGAGAACAAGTCGTCCGAGTGCTTCCGGACGGTGGGTAGAGCACCACGGTACCTATCCGCTGTGTGGATTTACCCGTGCGGTCTTATAGAGTTTGTCTTTCCTCCAAAGCTTGGATGTCATTGTTGACTGATGGACCTGATTCGACCTCTACTAGTGTTCCTGGCGGCGGGATGAGCTTCCAAGTAGGAGACCAGTGCCCTAAACTGCCACGCTAGGGTCGGCCTGCGTTGCAGTGTCCGTCCAGCGTGGTGAGGCCAGGAGCAAGAGGTCGGGTGGTTGGGTACCGTTTTGGTTATGGTTCTCTTCGAGGTCACACAAGGGGACCTGGCTGCCGGGGGTCAGCTGACGGGCCAGATCCAGCCCTGGTGTGGCCGGAACAGGGTGAAGTGTTGAGGAGATGAGAGGCTGGTCTCACCACCCAAGGGCGTCCTTGGGGTGGCGGTAGCTCTTTCTCCTCCTGGGTACACGGTGGTCATATTGTCCTAGTGTGTTCACTAGGTGGTTTGGATGGGATGTAATCCTGGCATACAATGTGCGTGAGCTTTCACGCACAACGTCCTCAACGTAAGGTATGCCAGAATGGGTGTGGAGGATGTGTGAAGGAAACATACGTTCGGTATCGTAGATCATCCTGAGTGCCCTGTTCTGCACGGCTTGCAGTCTGCGGATGGTGGTACGAGCCACCGATTCCCAGACTTCGCATCCATACAGGATCAGGGGCAGGATGATCGCACGATATAACCGTAGTTTCAGGCGGATGGGCATGGTCGATCGGAATATAGGGCACAACTGCCTAAGCGCTGCATGGCCGAGGCCGATTTTTTCACGGGTATGTGGGGTGAATGTGAGGCCGCGGTCCAGACGCACACCCAGGTATTTGGCAGATCGGACCCAAGGGATCCTCCTCTGCCTCAACCGTAGGTCTCCTTCTGGGTGACAGCGGAGGACCTTCCCCAGCAGAAGGGTAGAGCTCTTCTGTGGGCTGATGGCCATCCTCCACCTTTCACTCCACGTGCCGATGGCTCGGAGTGATCGTTGCAGCGGAGGGAGGCAGCAGCGGACGTTTTTGTTCTGGGCCAAGATGAGGACGTCGTCAGCATATTGGCACAGAACAGTGCGAGGCTCTGTAGGGAAGTCAGACATGTAGGCAGCAAAGAGTAACGGCAACAGTACACTGCCTTCCGGGACTCCCGCCGCTATGGCTCTGACTGAGGAGAGTTTGCCTTCGACCCGCACTCTGAAGGTTTGATCCCGGAGGAAACTACTGATCAGGGTGAGGTATGGGGAGGGCTGCACGTTTTCCGAAATATTTATACTGAACTAAGCCTCCCCGTGGCGTCAGCTCATCTAAAACACCATTGGCCGAGTTTTCGCGCTACACATAGCATCGGTGTTGTTCAGCCTTCTGATAGGCCGCCAAACATCGGCTGATGCCTATTTGTTTCACGGTTTCTTACACTTTCTTCCAAAACAGACGTGGCTCTGGGTCCTTGAACCCGAGCATATACAAAAGATGCTCCCGTTAGGGTCGGCTGACAATGGTTGCCAGTAAACAGAGTCATAAAACTCTCCCATTTACAGAACTTTAGCTGCCAACAAGCCGAGCACATTTTACATGTGTACACATATCTGAAAAATGGGATATGTAATTAAACCATATGTGTGTGTGTGTGTGTGTGTGTGTGTGTGTGTGTGTGTGTGTGTGTGTGTGTGTGTGTGTGTGTGTGTGTGTGTGATTACGTAATAATTATTTCCGGGCTGGACGGAAGTTTCCGCCTCAGTTCTCAAAGAATCCATTCGAACCGAAATAACTAACATTGGCGATTATACTATCCGTAAAACTTCAGAGAATATTTTGACTTTGTGGGTTCGTAGAATCAAAAGTTCAAATTGGTCAAATTCAGAAATTTCTTTATTTCCGTAGAAATAAACTTGGTACCTTTGCCGTTTACACAGAATTACGTAGCACAATCCTCCAGTACGTCTGTAACAGGTCCACTCGACTACTCGGCACCTTGCCTTAAACCACTGAAACAATTCAAAACCCAAAAACTGATTCTCTTTTGCACGCACTCCTATCTATACGTCGGTCAGCTGTTACTGGAAGCCTCTGCACACCGGGCGAAGTCATCCCAGAGTTTCACGATCTTTCCGGCGGGCGGAGAAGGGGAAACCAGTGCGTTCTGGTTACTTCTCCCCACACCCCGTCTCTAATCGGCACGTCATTAGCTCCACGCATTAGCGTAGGCGTGGCTTAGCGCTATCCATCTCCCTCACCCCCACAGAAAGAGTCGTTTCGTCACACGAGTAGGCGCGGCCTCGATGCCATCTGTCCCTCTCTTTTTGCCAGCTCTTTCTGCCAGCTGGTCGTATGTTCGACGATCGGGTAACACCAGAGTGTGGTGAGACCAGTTTAAACATATATAGATGCTGGTGGAGGATACTTCAAACATTTTCTCTGAGATGTAAATTGTGTAATGTAATCTCCCAATTGTTTATTATATTCTCCAAGAGTTGCACGTATGTCCTGTTATTGCTTAAAAAGTTATGGCATATTGAAATGGTTCAGATTTATATGGATTGCACTGTAAATGAAACAAAAAAATAATTTCAATTCAATCACTTGTGTCAAAAATTCGGCCCTTTGGGTGCTTCCACTGGAAAACATTCCACTGCGCAGTGCTCCTCAGTCGTTTGTTTCCCTTAATTATTCTCAGGTTCATACCGCATAATAAATTGCGTTGGCAATTGTCTTTGCGGCTGTTTCGTTTTCATTAGTTCAAGGAGGCATGTTGTGTATCGTAGCAGACCATGAAGCCATCCTCATTTCATTTGTTTTATGAAAGGGACAGCGAGATTTGGAAAAGAGCGAGCACTTCGCAGGGAATTTTCTTGTTTAGCAGGGATATTACAGGATTGCCTCTTGTGTTTTTGTATGAACAGAGTCAAACGAAATGAAATTGTTCTGAAGGGAGGCTTAGAGTGTCGCTTCTTACCGGCCACATGGGTATGTATTGCTGGAGTAAATCCAGGATATTAAATAATTGCTTTTTAGACAGGAAAGCTTATACCAACACTTTGGCTGTACGAGATTACTAAATGAACATGTGAGCATCAATAAAAAAGGGAAGACACTCACACGAAAAACAGAACAGATGTTTTACAATTACAAAATTAGAAAATCCTGAGCCTCACAATAACAGAAACTTAAGTTTTCTCTTTATTTCTCATATTAATCTCCAGAAAGGCTAATGTATTTGTCATATCGGTGCTCTAATTTAATTAAACCATATCTGTAGTGCTATTTATCATGGTCCACAAACTAGCTGTTGACTGCATCAATAACCTCGTTGCTGTTAAATCTTCGTCATCAAAGGAATTTTTTGAGGTTCGGGAACAAGTGGTAGTCACTATGTGCTAGATCTGGTTAATAGGGTGGATGTTCAAGAAATTAAAACTTTAATTCCCAATTGCAATGACTGAACAATGGGCCGGGGCATTGTCGTCAAGACACAAGATATTTTCTTTTCCAAATGAAGTCTTTTTCTCCTCATCTCATTACTCAAACGTTGCAGTAAGTTTACGTAGTACTCACCAGTGATACTTTTACCCTTTTCTAAGTAATCAATAAAAATAATTCCCTATGAATCCAAGAAAACACTTGCCGTATCCTTGTTATCTGACGAAATTGACTTTGCCTTTTTGGAGTTTGTTCACCTGGCTCAATCAACTGTTTTGACTGTGATTTACTTTCTGGAGTGTAGTGACGTATCCAAGTTTCATCCATGGTAATAAGCCGTCTGAAACATTCACTGGGATTTTTACGATATAGCTCCAAATTCTTAACAGAAACAGTTTTCCTTTGCAAGTTTTGATGAGGTGTTCTCAAAAGCGGCACTCATCTTACACAGACTTTGTGGAAGCCCAAAACATTACATAAAATTTACGCACATTCTTTTGATATATTTACAGCTTATGCTATCTCAAGCAACTATAGCACCTTCAAAATGTGCGTATATAATTACAAAAGGTAAGCTAAAAAGAAACCCAACAATTAAAATAAACGATGCGGTGATCTCAAGAAAAAACTACTATAAATATCTGGGAATAATGATAGACGAAAATTTAACCTTTCAGAAACACATAGAGTATATAAGACAAAAAACACTAGGTGTTATGGGTAAGCTAACTTCAATAGTACAAAGAACCATCAATATCTCACATGATGTGATTAAAATATACCACACCAGTATAGCAGTAGGAATAATGTCATATGGCAGTAGTACATGGGCGCAGAGATCAAGAAATAAAAGGAATGTAATATTAATTAGGAGAACTCAACGACAAATATTATTAAGATATGCAGAAGCTACAAAGACTACCCCCACCATGGCGCTACTTGTAATACTCGGAATATGGCCAATGGATCTATTAATAAGATTTAGAGGAGCGGACTATTGGCGTAAGAAGAACGACAGAGAGAAAGTAGCTGAAATAATAGGAGAGGAGTGTGAAACTAGATGGCAGATAAGAAGGAAACTTTTTAAGGACTGGCAGCACGAATGGGATAATATAGAAGAGGGCCGTAGAGTACATAAATCCTACCAGATATAAATGAAAGATTGAAAATGAAGCATTTCAACCCGTCCAAAGGAATTATACAATTTATAACCGGTCATGGACCATATGCCACCTATTTACATAGAATAGGAAGAAGAGAAACAAGGCTGTGCACTATATGTGAAATAGATGATACACCAGAACATCAAACTTTTGAGTGTGGGATACATGACAATCAAGTTGGCGAATTAAGACAGGAGCTTAAAGGCAAAAACACTTGGACAATTGTAAGAAACGAGGTGGATTTTAAGAAACTTGATGAACTAACGAACTATATATCATCAAAGGCATGGAAAGAGTACACCCTATCTAGGGATCGCAGACATAGGGAACCTGAGAGAAGTGCCACATTGGTACCAGTAAGAAGATCCATAAGGCTAAAAATATCACAGGATAGGAAACATAAATAGAAGGAACTCCTTATAGAAGAGTATAAATTCGAGACTTGACAGCAATATATTAAAACATAAACAAACGTATAAATGTTCAATCTACACTTAGGTTAGGTTCAGTCATCAAGAAGCAATGATGACTGATAGGTTAGGCAACTGCAAAGTTAAGCAGTTAATTAGATATAATTTGTCTACAAAATTATAAACAAAGTTAAATTAAATGTAAAGATAAAAACAAAATGTTAGAATGTTAATTTAGGTTCCGATATAGATTCAAGTAATCGGAACATAAGAATGTAGAATTTATTTATTTACGTATCTCAAGCAACTTTAGTTCAGTAAACGATGATTTTTTTTTTTTCAATGATCTCTGGAGTTGTGACTTCCACAGAACGTCCAGATCGAGCCCCATCACTAGTGCTCGTACGTCCCATTTGAAACTCTACAACCCAGCTCGCCTTGGTAGCGTTGTGGTAGCATGTCTGCCTCACGTTCAACAGGTCCCGAGTTCGAATATCGGTCAGGGTGAGTTATTGAGCATCATTGCACCCATTTCGTTCATTGTCCGATATGACTAAATGTTGGAGGACGTAAAAAAAAGGAAACTAACAACAATAAGATCTACAACCCACCTTTTAATCATTTTATAAGAAGCAGAAGGGTCCTTCAATGCACTGTCCATCTCCTCCTTCATTTCTTTAAGCGTTAATCTTTCAAATGAATGTATTTAGTCACTGCTCGTTTTTCTAAATCCTCCGTTTTTGTGAAATCTCTACTCCTGTCTTGTTTAAAATGCTGTAATTCAAAAACTAAATAAGCTATTAAGCTGTAACTATGGAAACAATCTAGCCTGGAGTTAAACTATATGATGCTATCAGTCAAACTTGCCCAGTTGTGCCATCTCTATGCAAGGCCCGGAATATATCAGCTGACCCTCGTACTACCTCCACGTATACTAAATAGAACCATCAAAATCATAAATAACAATTTATATGACATGTTTTCTATTTTGTTTTTCTCAGAAATGGCTTTCAAACCTTTTGATTGAATTGCCATATATGTAACATATCTTAGAGACGAATTAATCAAAAACCTTGAATTTTCTGTGAATGTCCTCAGAAGTCCACTTCATTCTCAATGACTTCTGTGTAACTGTTTATGTGTAAGAGATAGGCATATTACTAGACAAAGAGCACCGGTGGAATGAGATGGCTGGATAACGGAGATCCCGGAGAAAAGTCGCTCCGCACCGTGTTGTCCAGCACAATTATCACTAAGTAAAAATTGCGTTACTGTTTACTATGAACCAGTTCCTAGACTTCAGCTGTTATTACTTTTGAATATTCAACACTTTATGAAATTAATGAAATGTCGCTCAGGTGAGTATAGGATACACAGGGCTTCAAGTTACCATACGTTCGCCTTCTTGAATAGGTAAAACCGCTGGAAAACTCGCCAAAAGGGAGATTCAAACTCGCTTATGGTGAGTTTGAACTAGCCATGCAAATAAAACGTAATGTCAAAGACCGTCATCTAGACAACCAGTTTTAAAACATTTGACTATCACTTAAAGTCTACTGTATTCCCATATTCCCTTGTCGTTATTCATTTTTTATCTCTTGGACATACAAATAGAACGTAATGTCAAAGACCGTCACCTAGACAACCAGTTTTAAAACATTTGACTATCACTTAAAGTCTACTGTATTCTCATATTCCATTGGCGTTATTCATTTTTTATCTCTTGGACATACAAATAGAACGTAATGTCAAATACCGTCACCTAGACAACCAGTTTTGAAACATTTGACTATCACTTAAAGTCTACTGTATTCTCATATTCCATTGGCGTTATTCATTTTTTATCTCTTGGACATACAAATAGAACGTAATGTCAAATACCGTCACCTAGACAACCAGTTTTGAAACATTTGACTATCACTTAAAGTCTACTGTATTCTCATATTCCATTGGCGTTATTCATTTTTTATCTCTTGGACATACAAATAGAACGTAATGTCAAATACCGTCATCTAGACAACCAGTTTTAAAACATTTGACTATCACTTAAAGTCTACTGTATTCCCATATTGCCTTGGCGTTATTCATTTTTTATCTCTTGGACATACAAATAGAACGTAATGTCAAATACCGTCATCTAGACAACCAGTTTTGAAACATTTGACTATCACTTAAAGTCTACTGTATTCCGATATTCCCTTGGCGTTATTCATTTTTTATCTCTTGGACATACAAATAGAACGTAATGTCAAATACCGTCATCTAGACAACCAGTTTTAAAACATTTGACTATCACTTAAAGTCTACTGTATTCCCATATTGCCTTGGCGTTATTCATTTTTTATCTCTTGGACATACAAATAGAACGTAATGTCAAATACCGTCATCTAGACAACCAGTTTTGAAACATTTGACTATCACTTAAAGTCTACTGTATTCCCATATTCCCTTGGCGTTATTCATTTTTTATCTCTTGGACATACAAATAGAACGTAATGTCAAAGACCGTCACCAAGACAACCAGTTTTAAAACATTTGACTATCACTTAAAGTCTACTGTATTCCCATATTGCCTTGGCGTTATTCATTTTTTATCTCTTGGACATACAAATAGAACGTAATGTCAAATACCGTCATCTAGACAACCAGTTTTGAAACATTTGACTATCACTTAAAGTCTACTGTATTCCCCTATTCCCTTGTAGTTATTCATTTTTATCTCTTGGACATACAAATAGAACGTAATGTCAAAGACCGTCACCTAGACAACCAGTTTTGAAACATTTGACTATCACTTAGTCTACTGCATTCCCGTATTACAACCATAAAGTTATAAATAATATGTTTATCTTGAATTAGACAGATGAATAAATGTTTGTACAAGAGCAGAAAAAGTCATGTGAGTGTGGCATATCAGAATTTTAGATAAGTTTGTAGAACATGGATCTTGAGTAATATAAGATTTTGTACGGTAGTAATAATAAAACATATCTTAGACTATAAGATTTAAGATCCAGAACTGAACAGGTCCAATTAATATTTTCCCCAAGAAAACAAACAGAAGCTAAAAGACGTGAGTTTGAAGCAGAATCACGCATGCGCGACAGCTGCACTTGAGCTGACAGAAGACTGCAGCAGTAGTCACGTAAAACCTCGCAATTAGTTCTTTGGGAGTACTTGGCCCTTAGATGACGTAGGCAATGTTTGACAACTACAAACGTCGACTTGTGCCACAGACAGAACTGTGTCCATTACTACGAAATGTTATAGACTAAACCTAACTACATGAGTAGAACTTAATGCACACGAATTAATAACGCTTAAGTAAACTTTAATATGAGAATAATAATGCTTCTTCACTTTTGTAGAATTTACAATTTTCCTTTTGCCATGAGGCGATGTATTTAGTACCGGTAATTTATATTATCCAAGAACAAACTAACTTCATTTTTCTTTTCCATTTTCATCACTATAGACTTGCACTTTAGCAAAACTTTAAACAAAGACTTTGCTGCAAATTACTTAAGTTTGGGGCCCATACGAATTTAAAAACAGACACACTTTGAGAAAATAATGTTAGTGCCGAATATCAAAATTATATTTTTTCTCAAAAATGTTTCAAAAATTTCGTGATATTTTCACGTAAATTAAACGTATATCCAGAATAAGTGTTCTGTAGTCTGGATGACTGTATAAAAGACAAAATATAATTTTATATAATAATATAATATAAGATAGACAAAATATAACAACGGAAAAATGGTGTCAAAACTGACAGTTTATGCCACAATTTTTACTGTAGAATTAACAACATCTGAGACATTATTTTTTATTTGTCTAAACTTTGTCATTCCTTTGTTTATCTCTTGGACATACAAGTACAACGTAATGTTAAAGACCGTCACCTAGACAACCAGTTTTAAAACATTTGATTATCACTTAAAGTCTACTGTATTCCCATATTCCCTTGTCGTTATTCATTTTTTTATCTCTTGGATATAGAAATAGAACGTAATGCCAAAGACCGTCACCTAGACAACCAGTTTTAAAACATTTGACTATCACTTAAAGTATACTGTATTCCCATATTCCCTTGTCGTTATTCATTTTTTATCTCTTGGACACCGATATGACTTAACGTTGTAGGACGTAAATTACAAAAATAAAAAAAATAAAATCTCTTGGACATACAAATAGAACGTAATGTCAAAGACCGTCACCTAGACAACCAGTTTTATAACATTTGTCTATCAGTTAAAGTCTACTGTATTCCCATATTGCCTTGTCGTTATTCATTTTTTAAATATTGGACATACAAGTAGAACATAATGTTAAAGACTGTCACTGAAAGAACCAGGTTTAAGGTATTTGACTTTAGAGAGAAAGCCTACCTGTCAGTTTAGTTGCTAGGTAGGCTATCACGGCAATGGAAGCTCTACAATCTCGGTTATGGAGGACAGTTTAGATTAACGCTCCGTTCGCGGGATATCTCCCAAAAATCCAGGTCCATTACCGAAGTCACTTCACTAATTAAACCACACGACAGTAGTTCCCTCTAGAGACACAGGACGGGCGTGCACACACGTGACATAGTGGCTGACTAATAATTTCTCGTGCTGATAACCTGGTTTCGACTATAGGATCCAGGAGATCACGTAAGACCCGGTCATATGTCAAAGTTTCGATTTCTGCGTTGTGGACATGAAGTGGCTGGATTATCTGAAGTTTCTAGCAAGATGGTGCCACATAGAACAGCTAGTCTATCCATCTGCTAATTGGGAATGAGATCTCTTCTAAAACTCCTTGACTTTGCCTACTCATCGTGTACAAAATATTATTAAATTCTTCATTTTTGTGTTCTTACCGAGCGGATCGTCACGTCCCTTTTCGATTCCGGCAGCTGTCCTACCTGACTCATGGGTTTTCCGGGGTATTTCCGGTTCGCTGGGTGAATGCTGGGTAGGCTAATTACATCCCCCGAATTTCCTGTCTCTCCGTTTCATCTCCATTATCATTTCACATCATCTCCCATTTGCTGCTCTCTTTCAGGGTGGAAGTGTCGGCCGGAGCCTCGGCGCTGCATGGCGGGATGTTATACTCTGAGCAGAAGCTCTCTCTCCCGATAGGACGGTCTCCGGGACGACCTGGCGGTCATTGTACTGGACAGCTGGGGAAATTCCAACTGGTAAACTGTAGGGACTACACCCTGACTCTTTGGATTGCGTGCTTGGTCTTCTCCCACTTCATCCTTCTTCACGGGTGTACCCTACTTGGAATATTTGATACTACTATATTCCTACTTGGAATATTTGTAGAACACTTCCATATAGGTACAGTGGGAATATTAGAATACAGTAGACTTAAGCTTTAGGTAAATTCCTAAAGAGTTGGTAACTATGCAATGGCTTTGTAATTCCGTTTTATTTGCACGTATAGAACATAGAAATGGGAAGGGCTTCCCACTGAAAAAAAAAAATCCAAATATTGAAGTATCTCCTCCAACGTTAAGTAACATCGGAGTCATTCAAATGAGTCCGAGGTTCATAGAGCTTAGTGTTAGCAGACATTCTTCTTTCAGGATAAGCGAAGACCTTATTACTCTGACAGAGATTAAAACCAGGGACCTCTCGATCGTGACACTACCACGATGGGCCGATGTCCTCCAACGTTGTTATATCGGACAATGAATGAAATGAGGTTCAACTGATTCCAGGGTCAGTGGAGCTTAGAGTTGCCAGAAATTCATCTTTCAGGATAAGGGAAAACCAACGTTGTCATATCGAACGATGAATGAAATGAGGTTGAAATGAGTTCAGGGTCCATAGAGCGTAGAGAAATTCATCTTTCAGGATAAGGGAAACACCCGAACGTTATCATATCGAACGATGAATGACATGATGTTCAAGTGAATCCAGGCCAATGGAGCTTAAAATAACCAGACATTCATCTGTCACGATAAGGGAAAGCCTCCAACGTTGTCATATCGAACGATGAATGAAATGATCTTCAAATAAGTCCAGGGTACATAGAGCTTGGAGTTACTAGACATTTATCTTTCAAGATAAGGCAAAACCTCCAATGCTGTCATATCGAACGATGAATGAAATGATCTTCAAATAAGTCCAAGGTTCATAGAGCTTAGAGTTACCAGACATTTATGTTTCAGGATAAGGGAAAACCTCCAACGCTGCCATACCGAACGATGAATGAAATGATGTTCAAATGAGTCCAGGCTCCGTAGAGCTTAGAGTTGCTAGAAATTCATCTTTCAGAATAAGGGAAAACCTCCAACGCTGTAATACCGAACGATGAATGAAATGATGTTTAAATGAGTCCAGGCTCCGTAGAGCTTATAGTGGCTAGAAGTTCATCTTTCAGGATAAGGGAAAACCTCCAACGTTGTCATATCGAACGATGAATGAAATGATGTTCATATGAGTCCAGGCACCGTAGAGCTTAGAGTGGCTAGAAATTCATCTTTCAGTATAAAGGAAAACCTCCAAAGTTGTCATATCGAACGATAAATGAAATGATCTTCAAATGAGTCCAAGGTACATAGAGCTTAGAGTTACCAGACTTTTATGTTTCAGGATAAGGAAAACCTCAAACGCTGTCATATCGAACGATGAATTAAATGATCTTCAAATAAGTTCAGGGTCCGTAGAGCTTAGAGAACTTTATCTTTCAGGATAAGGGAAACCCTCTAACGTTATCATAGCGAACGATGAATGAAATGATGTTCAAATGAGTCCAGGTCCATGGAGCTTAGAATTAACAGACATTCATGTTTCAGGATAAACGAAAACCTTATCACTCTGACCGAGATTAGAACTAGGGACCTCTTGAACGTAACACCAACACCACGATACAGAGACGGGCCGAGTGCATCACACGTGTGTATAGAGAAGTGTCTTCGAAGCAGTTTAACGGACATTGTTTCAAAAGATGAGGGAAAAAAGGCAACCTCTTTTTCCCCTATAATTGGCTACTGTGCACCTGTTATCCTTTGTTGGAAGCTGCTATAGCGGGATATGAGTCATTTGTTACAGCCGGTGTCATGGTATAAAAGGCTTGGGAACAAAAGTTATCTTGGGGTATTGTTATCCTCGATTTAATTACAGCAGAGAATGCGTGAACCCTTTCTCCGACATCCTGAAAGTTTCATATTGACTTTTTTCACTGCCGTGACTTCGTACTACCTTTGTCTAAAACGCTGTGTTTTCAACCAATCGCGGATGTTCATTATATCTGGGGTATTGTTTCTATGTTTATGTACAGTGATATCACTGCAGTATTGTATTTATCTAGAGAAAATCATAGCTTGAGCGGGATTTAATTCACTATCTCGCGACTAAAAGAAGCGATATAAAGATTACAAGAAAAAAATGGAAGGAAATATTGTGACGGCGACGGTGGATGTCTGCGATGCGAAAATTGAGTCAAACCAATCCACCACCTTTATTTGCCGGCGATGGAAGCAGAAAGAAAAGCGCTACATTCTAACGACAGCCAACTAACTAATGTCACGAAGCCGGAAGCGTGCCTCATATTGTTGCTATAAGGGATTTGACCCATTACGACTTCAGAAATCGAGAACGTTCTACTTCCAGCACCGAAGCGAAACTTGGAGGTCCAGTCAAGTGGAGTTTATAGTTCAGTACAGCGCAGAAAAAAGGCGAACTCAGGAGTAGTGCACTAGGATCTGGAGGTCTTTTTTACGTCCTCCAGCGTCAAGTTATATCGGACGGTGAATGCATTGGGTGAAATGATGCTCAAATGAGTCCAGGGTCCGTGGAGCTTAGAGTTACCCGACATTCATCTTGAAGGATTAGGGAAAACTCCAGAAAAACCTTATCCTAGTAACTCACCCTGACCGAGACTCGAACTCGGGACCTCTTGAACGTGAGATAGACATGCTACCATCTACGCTACCGAGGCGGGCGATCTCGAGTTGTGATTCCATCTGCAGATAGTGTGTACAGTGCCAAGAAACAGTTCACTAATGGATATCGGAATTGTTATGTCAGAATCGGCAGACACGGCAGTGTAAAAGGGAAACGTTGTGTGTGCGTCGGAGAAATTACAACCAGCGCAGGTTGGTGCTTGAAGCAGAGACACAAAGGGACTTTAAAGAATCGTCCTCACAGTGTGTATTTGTAAAATAGAATAATAAGGAGTTGGGCTAAAGGGTTTACTGACAATTAAAGTTAATTAAGAGCGTAGAAAATCGTTCCTTTGGAAGTCACATGATTGCGAAACAAGAGTGTGTCATAATACTGGAGTAGAAATTAGTAATAAAATAAAAATATAAAAATGGTTGGTCTTCGGCAACTCATCATACTGTCCATTAAAATGAAGGAGCTAATGCAAGTACTGTTCATGGAAATCGAAACCAAATGCGGTCACAGACCCTACTGACTGAGCCATGGTATCCCATTATATGGGAAACATTCACATTTTAACCCTTTAAGATGGGGTCGGTTTCCTTGAACTTGAACTGTTTTAATTTAAGATCTCCAAAGTTAAGTCATAACAGTCGATGCATGAAATTATGTTCAAATGAGTCCAGAGTACATGCTGTACTTTATACCTCCAGTACAAATACATAAAATTGCTGACCCTAAGATTTACTTGCTAACTCAGGTCCCCTGGCTATAAGCCTTTGGTTTTCCTGAGTAGCTAGTTGTCATTTCCTCCTATGTTCCGGGTTTTACAGATGGTTCTCAGTTAGGTAGCACTACGGGTTGCGCATTCGTCATTAACGGTGAGGCTCATAAATTTCGCCTTCTGGACTTCACCTCTGTTTTTTTCTGCAGAACTGTATGTCATCCTCTATCTGCAATTTTATTGTTTGCACTGACTCTCTAAGCGCTCTTCAGGCCTTGCAACAGCACACTGCCGCTCACGCCCTTGTTTTAAAAATTCAGGCCTTGATCTCGCAAATGCTTAGTCGTGGATACCATTTTGTTTTTACTTGGACCCCAGGCCATGTGGGCATTTTCGGGAACGAGGAGGCGGACGCGGCAGCTAAGTCCGCTTGCCGTTTGCCCCGGAGTTTAACAACTACGGTGCCATATCAGGATTTGCAACGATTTTTCCGTCGCCAACTCCTATCTGCTTGGCAGCACTCCTGGACAGCTTTGGAAGGCACACAACTCCGGGCGATAAAGGAGAGCGTACAACTCTGGCTAACTTCCTGCAGGGATAACCGGCGAGCCGAGGTGGTACTCACCCGGCTGAGAATTGGGCACACACAAGCGACTCATGGCCATTTGTTAAGAGGGGAACCGGCCCCTGAGTGTGCTCCGTGCGCAGTACGCCTCACTGTGCGGCATGTATTGCTGGATTGCTCGCAGTACGCCCGCGTTCGCCAATCAGTAGGCTTGGGGACTAACTTGCTGGATGTTTTAGGGGACGACCCAGTGGCCGTGGTTAAGGCACTGCGGTTTGTTGCCCAAATCGGTTTTTATAAACAAGTCTGACTTACATTTTATATTTGTTAATTTTAGAGATTTTAAATTGTTAGTCTTGGGATGGGTTTTTTATGTATTTTTAATAAGTGAGTGTTTTTATTTTATTTTACCTTTTTAGCTTAATTTGTGTAGCTTTTAGGTTTTAGTGTTGACTTCGGGCCCAAATAACCTTGTTGTCGACGGGCCCTAAAACACCACACACTCACTCACTCACTCTTGACAGTCGTTTCTTTTATCCTAATCCACCTTTCTCTTATCCTATATAAGAATTCCCGTATATATCTATTTTTCTTTTCTCCCATCCCCGTTAGCATGCGTACCGCCAATATCTCTCTGCTTACACTGTCCCATTTCTTATCCCATATTTTTCTCCTGTAATTGGTTAACTCCTTACATTCTACGAGGTAATGAATAGTGCTCTCTTCATCTCCACAAAATTCACATATCCCTACCTTATTACTTCTCAACCCTTTTAGATATATTATTCCTACTCTCATCCATGTTACGCCTTCTCTTCCAGTTTTGCCACATTGATCCATATATTTTCCCTACCCCACTCTGTCTTTAATTGCTTATAAACTTTCAAAGACCTCTTTTATTCTATACTTTCCCATATCTGTTGTCTATTTCTTTCTAGAAACCACTATAATTTAACTCCTCTGCTTTCCATAGATCTCCCATGCCTATCTCCAATACCATTCCTTCCAATTCCGACCACCAACTATTTGTATTTTTATTGCTTTTATGTCGCTTCATGCACAGATTCAATAATTTACCTTTCTGCCCTTTAATACACTTATACCAAAATTTCAATGTTGTCTCTATTATTACTCCCCTTATTTATGTGTTACCTATCTCTATTAATTCCACTTCTCTTGAAACACATTTTGGCAGCTCTAGTAGATCTTTGCAAAACAATCCGTACATTTCGTCTAATTTTGTACCTATCTCCCAAAGTACATAGAGCTTAGCTTTCCCAGACATTCGTCTTTAGGATAAGGGGGATCTTTATCGCCCTGACCGAGATTAGAACTAGGGACCTCTTGAACATGACACTACCACCATGTTACAAAGACGGGCCAATGTCCTCCAACGTTAAGTCATATAGGGCGATGATTGAAAAGATATTCAAATTCAAAAATATATGTAAAGGGTACATAGAGCTTAGAGTTACCAGCCGTTATTCTTTCAGGATAAGGGAAAACTTGATCATCCTGCCGATTACAACTAGGGACCTCTTGAATGTGAGGTAGACACGCTATCACCATGCAACAGAGACGGGCTAATGTACTCCAACGTTAAGTCATATAGGACAATGAATGATATGATGTTCAAACGACTCCAGGGTACTTAGAGCTTAGAGTTACCAAACATGTATCTTCTAGGATATGGGAAAACATTATCAGCCTGACCGAGATTAGAACTAGGGACCTCTTGAACGTGACACTACCACCATGCTACAGAGACGGGACAATGTCCTTCAAGGTTGTCATATCGGACGATGAATGAAAAGATATTCAAATTCCAAAAGATATGTAGTGGGAACATAGAGCTTAGAGTTGCCAGATACACATCTTTCAGGATAAGGGAAAACTTTATCTTCCTGCCGATTACAACTAGGGACCTCTTGAATGTGAGGTAGACACTCTATCACCACGCAACATAGATGGGCCAATGTTCTCCAAAGTTAAGTCTTATCGGATGATGAATAAATTATATTCAAATGAGTACAGGATACATAGAGATTAGATATATCATACATTCATGTTTGCAGGATAAGGGAAAACCTTATCACTCTGACCGAGTTTAGAATTAGGGACCTCTTGAACCTGGCACTACCACCGCGCTACAGAGACGGGTCAATGTTATCCAGCGTTAAGTTATATAGGACGATGAATGAAATGGTGTTCAAATGAGTAAAGGTTACATAGATCCTACAGTTACCAGACATGCATATTACAGGATACAGGATGACCTCATCACCCTGACCGAGATTAGAACTAGGGACCTCTTGAACGTGACACTATCACCACGCTACAGAGACGGGCCAATGTCCTCCAAGGTTGTCATATCGGACGATGAATGAAATTATGTTCAAATGAGTACAGGGAACATAGAGCTTAGATGCACCAAACATTCATGTTTCAGGATAGCGGAGAGCCTTGACACCCTGGCCGAGATTAGAACTAGGGACCTCTTGAACGTGACACTACCACCACGCTACAGAGACGGGCCAATGTCCCCCAAGGTTGTCATATCGGACGATGAATGAAATTATGTTCAAATGAGTACAGGGAACATAGAGCTTAGATGCACCAAACATTCATGTTTCAGGATAACGGAAAGCCTTGACACCCTGACCGAGATGAGAACTAGGGACCTCTTGAACGTGAGGCTACAGAGGAGATTTATTTACTCTCTAATATCAATGAACCGCACGTCCGAGGAAAAACAATACAAAAAGGTAGAACAATAGAACACTGAAAGAAAACACAAGCAGAAATCAGAACAGAAACGTATCACAAAAAAACAAGTGAACACAAAACTGTTGAGTTGAATATCAAGTTGAAGGAATATTAGAGCTGAAAGCGAGTCTAGGTTCCTTTTTTTCATCCGGAGGAAGTGTGTGCACTTAACGAACTGTTTGTGTGGGCGGGCAGCTGCCAAAGGCGGTTGTTGAGGTTCAGATATCTATTGGCGATGATCTGATGAGACGATACCATTTGCTGATGATGCTTTGTCTGCACCTTTCTTGCGCTTCAATTCAGGGATGTCCAAATATCACATCCTCAAAGATGCGTTCTAATAGTTTAGTAGAAAAGATGAGGACAAAAGAAAGTAGTGATCGATTTTTATTGACCGTCCAGTCTAAGTGTATGTTTCTCCTAATATGCCCTGGTCGACTTTCCATCCTTTCTAGTTGCAGCCACTGTTTGTGTTTCACCCCAAAAGATCATGTGGGCCGCTATTTGGATAACCTTTAATAGGACCATACATTTTCCCTGCCCCCTCAATGCTTACCATTTTTTTAATTCAACTGATAAGGCACCAGCTCACTTTGGTGCTGCAGTACGTCGTCTTACGACTATCACTGGATAGGTAGAGGTGGACATATTGCCTGGCCGGCACACTCCTGTGACCTTACTTCACTTGACTTCCTTTTGTGGGGAACAGTGTATGAAACACCTGCTGAAACACAAATTGAAGACGAGAATATCATCACAGCAACATTTTTGCCCACGACACACAACATTTCATCACAATATAGCATCCCAACTCAGACCAAAGTAAAATACAAATCCTAATTACGTCCTTCAGTCAGTCACCTACTCAGTTTTCTAAGTTTCGTTCCGTATGAAATGTAGAAGCAGTAGAGAAAATGAAAACAAAACACCTCCTTCACATATCTGCCTCTGCTCATTTTTTTAAAAATAAAGAACTATCCCTACAGAAAGACATAGTTCTCCCTACCTCACCTTAACGGATATCAACATTTCTAGGGTGGTTTAATGCTTATTTCATACTAGGATAAATAGAAATGGTGGGATACAGTTGAGTTAAACAGTACTTCCTGGCCGAACTGTACATGAGTGCACTAGAAATAAGGATTACTAAAGGTTTCCCATGTATGTTCAAACTCTGGCAACGATATGTAGATGACATATTTGCCATAGTGCCAAAAAACACATCAGTGATGCACTAAAACTTTTAAATGATCAAGGAAAAAGCATCAAGTTCACTGTAGAAGTTGAAAAAGATGAGTATTTACCATTTTACATCTAAAAATAATCAGAAATAAAAATAGAATAAACTTTGGCATTTACAGAAAACCAACACAGACAGACAACTACATAAAAGCTAATGGCTACAACCCAAGATCCCACAAACAGGCAATCTTCAATAGTTTAGCACACAGACTGGTCAACATCCCTCTGACAGCAGAAGAATACAAAATAGAATACAACAAAATTATTGAAATAGCACTGAAAAATGACTTTCCCAAATCACTAGTAGACAAAAAAGTGAACTTAGCAAATAAGAAGAAACTACTAAAGGAAACCACAACCCTCTCAGCTACAGAAACTAAAATGATCTTCAAAAAATTCACTTACCATCCATGGGCCTTTGATAAATTCAAAAAAGTCTTCAAAAAACAAAACATTCAACTAGCTCCAGTGAACCACTACTCCTTAAAAAACCTAATTTGCTCAAACATCAAAGATGTCATTCCATCTAACAAAAAATCTAGTATATATCAAATTGAATGCTGTGACTGTAGTCAAATTTATATTGGAAAATCCAAAAGAAATATTGAAACAAGAACAAAGGAACACTTTAGGAACATAAAATACAAACAATTAGAAAAATCAGCAGTTGCCACGCATTTTTGGGAAAAAAAACCACAACATAAATCCAGAACCAAAATTGCTAAAACATACAACAGGAAAAGAAGAACTGTCCACATGGGAACAAATCTTTATTTCAAAAACTAGGAACAAAGTATTCAATTTCGACATCCCCTAGAAAGATTTGTTCAGCAAGTTCCTCGAACCACCACCAGAGGAGACCGATGACAAAATATTGCCAGTTACACCAATGAGAACCAGTCGATGTCCGGCTGAAGATAGAGGGAAGGCCTCTGAAACTAGTTCCAGGAAAATTTAAAAGTAATTGTTGTTTAGTGTCATTAATAGACTCCCAATTAATTTAATTTATACAACACTGTTTTCAACACTTCCATGAAAGGAATTAGTAGTGAAGTATTTTAAGATCATGTTGCTAGGTGATGGCTATGGAATTGTGATGTTGAGAAAAAAACAGAACCGTTTTTCCATTTAAGAAAAGTATAAAAATATTAGTAAATTAAATCTGTAATGAGGATTACCTTGGAAATTTATTCAAATAATTGACGTAAATTGTATGTTTTAATCAGATTTATATGTGCATTTCTTACGGATTACAAGTTAAGTAAAACACTCTTAGAATGAAAATTCGCCGGCCATTGCTGAATAATTTAAGATATATTCTTTCATCTTTCAGGATAAGGGAAAACGTACGACCCTGACCGAGATTAGAACTAGGGACCTCTTGAACGTGACACTACCACCACGCTACAGAGACGGGCCAATGTCCTCCAAAGTTAAGTGATATCGGGCGATGAATGAAATGATGTTCAAATAAGTCCATGGTCCACAGAGCTTAGAGACACAGACATTCATCTTTCAGGATAAGGGAAAACTTTATCACCCTGACCAAGATGGGAACTAGGGACCTCTTGAACGTGACACTACCACACGCTACAGAGACGGGCCAATGTCCTACAATGTTAAGTGATATCGGAAAATGAATGAAATGATGCTTAAATGAGTCTAGAGTACATAGAACTTAGAGTTACCACTCAACTTTCAGGATAAGGGAAAACCCTTTACTCTGACAGAGATTAGCACTAGGGACCTCTTGAACCACGCTATAGAGACAAATGAGTGTCCTCCAACGTTAAGTCATATCAGAAGATGAATGAAATGATGTTCATCGAGTTCACGGTACATGGAGCTTAGAGTTACCAGACATTCATCTTTTAGGTTAAGGGTAAACCTTATCACCCTGACCGAGATTACAACTAGGGACATCTTGAACGTGACACTCCCACCAGGCTACAGAGACAGTTCAATGCCCTCTAACATTAAGTCATATAGGGCGATGAATGAAATGATGTGCATAAGAGTTCAGGGTACGTAGATCTTAGAGATACAGACGTACGTCCTTCACGATAAAGGAAAACCTTATCACTTTGACCGATATTAGTGATACTGCCACTACACTGTAGAGACGAACCAATGACCTCCAACATTAAGTCATACCTAACTGCAAGAAATGCAGTTAAAATGAGTTCAGGATACATAGAACTTAGAGTTACCACACATTCATCTTTCAGGACAAGGAAAGCATTATCACCCTGACCGAGATTAGATCTAGGGACCTCTTAAACATGACAGTAGCACCATACTATAGAGACGAACCAATGTCCTCCAGTGCTATGTCATATTGGACGATGAATCAAACAACAACAAGACCAACCTGGGGTCTGAATTCTAGTATTCTTAAAATTATATATCAAGGTGCTGTAGTGCCCCTAATTTTGTATGGTGTATCTGCATTCCAGGATGTTCTTAATAAAAAATGGGCAGTTAAAAAACTTGCACAAATTCAAAGGGGATTCCTCCTTCGCATAATTCGAGGATATCGTACAATCTCCACTGATGCAGCTCAGTTTATACCTAACATCGAACCTTTGGCTCTCACTGGTTTATCAACAGCAACTATTATGAATTTAAGACAAGAACGTGAATGTGCGTCTTATCTGTCTCACTTAAAACTGCAAATCCCAGAGCATCCTACCTCAGCAGGACACCCATCAGGTTTTGTAACCTGTTTAAAGGAAATATGTAACTTTCATGATTATTACATATATACAGATGGTTCGCGTTACCAATTTGAAGATAATATATCTGCAGTAGGATGTGCTTTTGTTGTTTATGAAAACCAAACGAAACTCACTCACTCCATGTTAAAATTGTGACCTGAATGTTCTGTATTCCAGTCGGAGCTCTTAGCAATTAAAAAGCTATAAAATGGTGTACTGTTAATGGCAACAGTGATTCACAATCAGCTCTACTCGCTATTAATGATAAATACAACTTAAATTCACTAGCACATGAAATCAGAACCTTGCTTCAAAACCATCCAGGACATATTTGCATGGGATGGCTTAAAGGACACAGTGGAATTTTAGGTAACGAGAGAGCTGATTGCTTGGCTAAGAAGGCTGCAGAATCCAATCTTCCTGTGACATACTCTTTATGTCCTATTTCTACTGTGAGGAGAATAATACATCAACATATTCTTGAAGAATGTAACCAACAATGGCTAACAACTCCAAATGGAAGTTTAACAAAAACATTATTTTTCCCTAGCGTATATGACAGAGGAAAATGTGAAACTCTTGTGCCAAATTTTGTTTTGACACAATTTTTAAGTGGACACGGTAAATTTGGTGAATACTTATCACGCTTTCACTTAACATCCAACCCCGAGTGCATGTGTGGTGAAGAAGTTCAAACTGTGGTTCATCTCCTTTTCTGTTGTCCCATTTTCTGGAGAGAAAGACAAGAATTAATATTCAAGTTAGACTCTCTAGGAACTGAATTTTCTGCTCCGCTCACATCTTTGCTAATGAAGCCACAACAGTATAAGTACTTCATGATGTTTATAAACTCAGTGTTTAAACGTCTGAAATAGTTTAAATTAATATGCATCAGATTATAACATATTTTCTTCCTTCTAGTATTTAAAATATTTTTGTTAAAATTGTATATTTTTATGTATCAACTATAACCTTAATATACCACTGTGTAAAATAGGGTTCATAAATCTCGATAAATAAAAAAAATCAAATAATGTAGAGTTATCAGATATTCATCTTTCAGGTTGAAAGAAAACTTTATCACCCTGACCTGGATTAGAGAATGGGACCCTTGGAACGTATGGCACGCACGCTACAGTCTACGCTAACGAGGCGGGCATTTTTCCCCTTCAGTTGTAAGGGTTCAAACACAAACTGCATCTTTTTTTAAAATATTGGTGTAGAAATAAGCGATGTTGCGTGGAGACAAGTTTGGCAGCCCTGAGCCGGTGCTGATCCCATGAGATGAGTTTTTCTGGGGCGAACGTCTCTCAAGATCAAAAGAACCCGTTACAGCGATGACCCCAATTTTTCCGTTTCTCGCAGAAGTGGATAACCTGCGGTTTCCCATTACTGTTTCCTCTTTAGTTCCCTTTAATCAAAACCTACAAACGTGTGCTCGCCGTAAGTACTAACTGCCTTCATTAGCTCTGTGTCCGAAACACATTTCGTATTTCAAATGTTTGTTACAGCTCCAACCGAACGGTATGTCTTTTTCAACTTTCATCTGTTTCAGGTTTCTAAAGTGCCGGCGTATGTATTGTGTTGGTGAATTCTCTACATATTTAAATGTATTTTGACTTCTAGCATCGTGGAACTACATTATAACTCTTAAAACGAGTAATGTTAATTTACCAACATCTTGTGCATTTTTATTTCCACAATCTTGTTTTAAAATACCTTGTTTGTTTATTAGGTGGTGCCATAAATACATTTTTGTTATTTGAATGTTTTGGAACATTTATTGGGTTTCTTAGTTTTCGCATTGCTATTTATAGGATGTTATGGATAGTGTTGCGTACTTTCCAAGAATGCATAGTCTTCAGTTATTAATAAACAATCACAAATGGAGATAATAAAGTTTGAACTAGAGTCCTGCTAAAACCTACTAGAAACAAAATTTTAAAGTCGCTGACACAGTTCCAAGAATATGTGAAGTGGAAGGAGAATATGTCATTAGTAGTGTGTGGCACAACAATGGTTCCAACGTTTCAATAAGTGAGATGAAATCATTAAAGATTTATCGCGTTCTGTAAGATCTAAATTATGGAATATTGAGGAAAGGTCCAGGCTTTTCCAGATAATCCGCACAAAGGTACCCGCACGCTTTTAAATGAACTTGGTACATCAAAGGATACCATATATTGGTACATTAAGATACTTGCAAAATTATACAGAAGCTGTAGATCTGTACCTCTTGAATTGACACCTCAACAGGCTGAACGTAGATTAGATATCTGTCAACAGGTTATCCGCAATCCCACGAATGATAGATTTGTTAGGAAAATTGTCCCTAGTAATGAAAAACGGATGGATGGATGGATGGATGGATGGATGGATGGATGGATGGATGGATGGATGGATGGATGGATGGATGGATGGATGGATGGATGGATGGATGGATGGATGGATGGATGGATGGATGGATGGATGGATGGATGGATGGATGGATGGATGGATGGATGGATGGATGGATGGATGGATGGATGGATGGATGGATGGATGGATGGATGGATGGATGGATGGATGGATGGATGGATGGATGGATGGATGGATGGATGGATGGATGGATGGATGGATGGATGGATGGATGGATGGATGGATGGATGGATGGATGGATGGATGGATGGATGGATGGATGGATGGATGGATGGATGGATGGATGGATGGATGGATGGATGGATGGATGGATGGATGGATGGATGGATGGATGGATGGATGGATGGATGGTTGGATGGATGGATGGATGGATGGATGGATGGATGGATGGATGGATGGATGGATGGATGGATGGATGGATGGATGGATGGATGGATGGATGGATGGATGGATGGATGGATGGATGGATGGATGGATGGATGGACGGACGGACGGACGGACGGACGGACGGACGGACGGACGGACGGACGGACGGACGGATGGACGGATGGACGGATGGACGGATGGACGGATGGACGGATGGATGGACGGACGGACGGATGGACGGACGGATGGACGGACGGATGGATGGACGGATGGATGGACGGATGGACGGATGGACGGATGGATGGATGGACGGATGGACGGATGGACGGATGGACGGACGGACGGACGGACGGACGGATGGACGGACGGACGGACGGATGGATGGACGGATGGACGGACGGATGGACGGATGGACGGACGGACGGACGGACGGACGGACGGACGGACGGACGGACGGACGGATGGAGGGACGGACGGACGGACGGAGGGACGGAGGGACGGAGGGACGGACGGACGGACGGGAGGAGGGGGGATGGTGGGATGGAGGGATGGAGGGAGGGGTGGAGGGAGGTATTTGCTGAGCTGCTGTGTGACACATTTAGATAGCTTTTACCGCAAATACAGCCGCAAAGGATACTCCAGAATGAGTGTGGATAAGGCAGTGACAGAAACAACGACGCGTGCCTCACGCTGTGGGAATTCGCAGGTATAGGTCACATGCTGGATCTGTTCGTAAACATAATGGCATACTCCGCAGTAGCTTGCTTCTATTAAGAATTTCTTTGACTTATGAAATCACAATATAGATACTACTGTTTAATTATTACTTATGAGTGTTTAACGTGTTCCAAAATTCCGTTATTACAGTCCATGATGCCAAATAAGCTGGTGGACATATGCAAATTATACCTTTTGGAGGGAAGTTAATGTTAGTGAGATCGAGGATGGAAGCATTAAATGATGAACAGAACAGAAAACAACATCAAAGAATTGTAGATAAATTAACCAAAACTAAATGCCTGACACAATGAGATGAGCATTTTACTTCACGTGTTTGATATTACTAAATAAAAATTTATAACTGAAAAGGAAGCTGTTGATATTTCCAGTAAGTGGTTGAAAGAATTGCACAATTAAGATCATAACAAAATGCTCTGAAGTTAAACAAATAAATATTATCATTGTTATAACTATTTTTACAATTCATATTTTTAATGAAACTAAACTAATCGTGCGCTCGGCGAACTCCCGCCAGCTCTTCCATCCATCAAAACCATATCCGTCATTTCGGCGTTCGTATAGCGCTCCATATTGCTTGGATTTGCTATCTAAGTACGCGCAAAATCCTCCCTGTTAGGATGGAATGTGTAGTTTTACACTGAAGAGCAACCTTCAACTGTCCGAGTTATTAGTCGACTTTTGCACAAATAGCTGTCCTTTGTCTCATTACCTGAAAGCTAGGCTATGATCACTGATAAAGAGCAAGGAGTAATGTTTTTGTTTCCGTGGCACGTACGTCCCAATAACAACTTTTGAGGTTCGCACACCAGTGGTTCATGCACTGCCTAATCACAAAATAATGTAATATTTATGCTGAATAAAATTATACCTAACAACTGTGACAAAAAAAAAATTCGGACCAGATAAGTTATCAACTACGAAATGGCCATTATCATTCGGTGTCGTTTTGAAACAACCTATATATATATATGAGGGATCTTCAATAAAGAATAACCCCATTTTTTGACAACGTACCTTTACTCACCCTCATAATTTTGATGGTGCTCCTCAAAATAGTCTCCCCTGAATGCGATGCACTTCTCCCAGTGCTTCTGCCAGTCTTCAAAGATATGCTGTAAACCATATTTTGAGAGATCCTTCAAAATCGCCTCCGCAGCCTTCATCACTGCTTCTGTTGATGGATAATGTCTCCCACGAAAGCGTTTCTTCAAGTTAGGGAATAGAAAAAGTGACATGGGGCTAAATCCAGACTATAGCGAGGGTGAAGGATGAACTTCACGTTAACTTTTGCAAGATATTCAGCAAAAACTTTGGCAATATACGGCCGCGCATTATCGTGGTGAGATATCCAGCCTGCTTCATGAAAATTTGGTCTTTTGCGCCTGAAACGAACATGCAATGTTATCAAGACATCCCTGTAGTATTGTCCAGCTACTGATGTGTGTGCAGGTACAACATGCTGATAAACCATTCCATGAATATCTAAGAATGAGATGACCATTTCTTTCCCAGCAGAAGCAACCACTTTTGCTTTTTTGCTTTTTTGGGGGTTGGTAATGAAGGAGATTTCCACACTGAGCTTTGCTGTTTACTCTCAGGATCAAAATGATGTAGCCAAGTTTCTTCAGCAGTGATTACGTTTGAAAGCATCTCCGGATCTTCCTCTAACATCAACTTTAACTGCATGTTACCTCCATTGCAGCGGTAGGCCATACGGAACATGTCTGAAGTTGCCTGGTTCTCACAGGCGGGAACAGGATTACCAACAATGAAACTACTACGGCGGGTTTATTTCCCATTAGGCTATTATGACCTTTAAAATTATTGTCACTCTTTATTGAACAAACCTCGTGTGTGTGTGTGTGTGTGTGTGTGTGTGTGTGTGTATATATATATATATATATATATATATATATATATATATATATATATATATATATACACACTCTTGGAAATTTAAATAAGAACATAGTGAGTTCATTGTCCCAGGAAGGGGAAACTTTATTGACACATTCCTGAGGTCAGATACATCACATGATCACACTGACAGAACCATAGGCACATAGACACAGGCAACAGAGCACGCACAATGTCGGCACTAGTACCGTGTATATCCACCTTTCGCGGCAATGCAGGCTGCTATTCTCCCATGGAGACGATCGTAGAGATGCTGGATGTAGTCCTGTGGAACGGCTTGCCATGCCATTTCCAGCTGGCCCCTCAGTTGGACCAGCGTTCGTGCTGGACGTGCAGACCGCGTGAGACGACGTTCCATCCAGCCCAAACATGCTCAATTGGGGACAGATCCGGAGATCTTGCTGGCCAGGGTAGTTGACTTACACCTTCTAGAGTATTTTGGGTGCCACGGGATACATGCGGACGTACATTGTCCTGTTGGAACAGCAAGTTCCCTTGCCTGTCTAGGAATGGTAGAACGAAGGGTTCGATGACGGTTTGGATGTACCATGCACTATTCAGTGTCCCCTCGACGAACACCAGAGATGTACGGCCAGTGTAGGAGATCGCTCCCGACACCCTGATACCGGGTGTTGGCCCTGTGTGCCTCGGTCGTATGCAGTCCTGATTGTGGCGCTCACCTGCACGGCGCCAAACACGCATACGACCATCATTGGCACCAAGGCAGAAGCGACTCTCATCGCTGAAGACGACACGTCTCCGTTCGTCCCTCCATTCACGCATGTCGCGACACCACTGGAGCCGGGCTGCACGATGTTGGGGCGTGAGCGGAAGACGGCCTAATGGTGCGCGGGACCGTAGCCCAGCTTCATGGAGACGGTTGCGAATGGTCCTCGCCGACACCCCAGGAGCAACAGTGTTCCTAATTTGCTAGGAAGTGGCGGTGCGGTCCCCATACGGCACTGCGTAGGATCTGACGGTCTTGGCGTGCATCCGTGCGTCGCTGCGGTCCGGTCCCAGGTCGACGGGCACGTGCACCTTCCGCTGACCCTGGCGACAACATCGATGTACTGTGGAGAACTCACGCCCCACGCGTTGAGCAATTCGGCGGTACGTCCACCCGGCCTCCCGCATGCCCACTATACGCCCTCGCTCAAAGTCCGTCAAATGCACATACGGTTCACGTCCACGCTGTCGCGGCATGCTACCAGTGTTAAAGACTGCAATGGAGCTCCGTATGCCACGGCAAACTGGCTGACACTGACGACGGCGGTGCCGGAACGCTGCGCAGCTAGCGCCATTCGACGGCCAACACCGCGGTTCCTGGTGTGTCCGCTCTGCCGTGCGTGTGATCATTGCTTGTACAGCCCTCTCGCAGTGTCCGGAGCAAGTATGGTGGGCCTGTCACACCGGCGTCAATGTGTTCTTATTTCCATTTCCAGGAGTGTATATATTTAACTTTACTGCAAAATGCAACGTGCATTCGCTGTTTTGCGATCTGAAACATTTAACAAACTTCGATGTGCTAAATTAAATGGTGCTGTCTGTTTTTCTCCATCACCTAAGGTTTTCTCACAAATCACTATTTGCCTGTGTAGTAGCTACTGCGGGGCAAAATTTAGACACACCGGCGTCAGTGTTATGATCCTCCCAAATGAGGGTAACTTTAAGGAAGGAAATATCTTTTTAATATTTACGTGATGATTTTTTAACAATATTTTGTCTCCTTTTACGGAGGTTCTTCTTGTCATCCTACAACGCTTATTTCCAGTTGATGCTAAATATTTAGGTGAAACACTTTTAGTAAGTAAAAACACTGAGTATATTTGTAATTTATGCAACAAACTTTTATTCTAGCTCAAATGTATATCATTTCTTGTTTGTGTTCACGTTTCCGCTTCCTTTTTATATCTATTCCTTTACATAGACTTCTCTACATTTGCCTTTGATCATTTGCTCATTATTTTTCCGCTTTGAAACATCAACATTTGTGCTCTTGGTCTTGCACATTATGTGTTTGCTTCTTTGCACGTACACCAAAAACGAAGGCTTCAATATGTTTTTAATACAGCATGCCATGTTAAAATTTTATAGGAGGCAATGTGTAAAAAGATGAACATCGCATAACGGAAATTATGTTAAAGCATTTACGTATGTCTTTAGAAAACTGTGATTACACTAAATGTGCATTTTAACTTCTGCTATATGTGAAATATTAATGAGCCTCTAGTGAAAAAAGAGAACTGTGATGTAGTTTATGAATATCATGAAATGTTTAGTAACAAATGACGTAACTGAAGCACTCAGATTCAGAAGTTGTTAAGTCAATGTTTTCGAGAAATCCTGTTAAACACACGATAAGCGTTCTGAATACCAGTTCTGTAATAGAGCTAAAAGAATTGTGGTTAAGGATATTGTCGCGCGGACGCGCAAAAAGTTCGGCGCGGAGAGATAATGTCTCATGGAGATAAAGAGCCTGCATAAACAGATAAAGCTAGCGCTGAGATAAAATGCATTCCAAAACAGATAAACTTAGATAAAAAAGGAGCATTCTAGTGCCATCTTGAGTGTCTTACAGAATATTCAATTTCTTGTTTATTACAGAATATTCGAGAAATGTCTAGTAATTGTATGTGCGTTACGTAATTCTGCTGGTGGACAAAGTGTACTTCTACGGAAATAAAGAACATTTTGGATTACTTTAAGTTGTACTTTTAATTCTACGAAACCATAAAGTCACAATATGTTAGATGGAACGCATTGATACCCTAGCATGTTGAATGGACATCAATTTCAGAAACAAAAGTTGTTAAGTCAGCCTTTTCGAGCTAGATGTTGTTAAGTCAAGTAGTTGCCGCATTAGCCGTTTGGTGGTGCAACTACACTTGCCATCCAAGATCTTTGATGTCAGCTGTTATCATTTTAGATTAGACATTTAGACATTTTTAGGCATTTCTTAAGTGCACTTTCAGATAGTTTATCTGTACTAGCCAGTACCTAGACACTCTGTGAGGCCTATTGACAAAATTTTTGGCAATATTGAGAAGACGAAATGATCAAGTCTTGGTCCCTTCCACATGGGTGAAACTGATCAAAGATTTACTACAGAAGAAGTGCATTGATGTTGTCCATGTCGACCGTCCATTGACCGATAATTGGGAATATGAGGGCACTGCATTTGCTGAAGTCTTTGAATTCAAGGATGCCCTCAACCATGTCCTTGTAAGAAGCATTCCTCGGTTCACTTTAGTTCGGGGTGTGTATTTCCAAAAACGCTGTGTATCAAAAGTTCGTTACACAATGTCTTCCTCACTTTATCATCCCCAGTCTCTTTTGAGGAGAGTAGTGAGGTTGGAAGCCTAACACAAGGCATGTGATAGTGCAAAAATCTCACCAGATAGGCTTCGGAAGATTAAGATGGCAAAATATTACAATATTCTTTCACTACTGGAACATGTCACTGCCAGATGGTACCACATTTTAGGGAAGTGAGATGGAAGATGATGTAGTAGAGATAGAGTGATGTTTTGATGACAATGTTGTATGTTAATCCATGAAGTGCATTCTGGATTAGTCCATAAAAGAGATGTATTGGTGAAAATAAAGTAATCGTTTTTCCATGATTGCACATTATTATATTGTATAATGAGAAACTGTAACATTAAGAATCAGAAGTTGTTAAGTCAAGTGACTTAAGAACTTTTAATGCATTGTAAGTTAAAAGTTAAGTTTTAATACCAAAATATCCTCTCACACGTGCTACATACGTCAAACCGTGAGAAACACTTCAACACAGTACTTTGTACTTCCAAACGGACCCATCACAAAAAAATTATTTCATTTTTACTACTATTTTGGTATTTAAAATTACTTTTGAACATTTTGAGGAACTCTCCTGCGCAGTTTTGACTTAGCACAGTGACTTAGCATCTTTTGCTTCTGATCGCTTCAATTATAAGGTTTTAAAATGGCCTAGTCTGCCATGTAATTATAAATGGAGTTGGAGCTGAAAAGTAGTAAAATATGTGGCATTTTAATTAATAAAAAAACCAATTAGAATGTACATGTGTTGGATATTTCAAAAGCCCGTACAAAGTGATAAACATTTCCGATATTGGTAGATCAAAGGTATCAAATGAATTTATGAAGTATAGAAATTATGAGAGTTGGAAAGTTTCAAAACGCTTTTTGGCTTCTCATTTTATGAATACCTATATTTAACCGTAGGTTAAAAATTATTGAGTACAAAGCTATTTATTTTGAAAAATCGTGTCTGTGACACATAAGGCTGTGAGAGAAGAGAGTGCTGTGTTTTGTGTGAAAAAATTAAACAGAGCTATTTATAACATTATGTATGCAAAGAAAAAATCAATCACTGAAAAGAATTGGATAGCTTAAACTTCTTTTTTTTTTTTTTTTTTGTTGTTGTTGTTGTTGACAACGTACCTTCACTCATCCTCATAATTTTGATGGCCCTTCTCAAAATAGTCTCCCCTGAATGCGATGCACTTGTCCCAGCGTAACTGCCAGTCTTCAAAGACATGCTGGAAACTATTTTTGAGAGATCCTTCAAAATCGCCTCCGTAGCCTTCTCCTTTGCTTCTGATGATGGATAATGCCTCCCACGAAGGCGTTTCTTCAAGTTAGGGAATAGAAAAAAATCACATGGGGCTAAATACGGACTATAGGGAGGGTAAGGGATGCACTTCATGTTGATTTTTGCAAGATATTCAGCAACAATATTGGCAATATGCGGCCGCGCATTATCGGTGTGCAGCATCCAGCCTGCTTCACGGAAATGTTGTCTTTTGCCCCTGATATGGACTTGCAATGTTTTCAGGACATTCCTGTAGTATTGTTCAGTTACTGATGTGTGTGCAGGTACAACATGCTGATAAACCATTCCATGAATATCAAAGAATGAGATCACCATAACTTTCCCAGCAGAAGCAACCACTTTTTCTTTTTAGGGGGTTGTTTACGAAGGAGATTTCTACACTGACCTTTGCTGTTTGCCCTCAGGATGAAAATGTTGCAGCCCAGTATTATTAGCAGTGATTACGTTTGAAAGGAACTGCAGATCTTCCTCTAACATCAACTTTAACTGCATGCAGACCTGCATGCGAATGTCCGTTTGTTCGGGAACCAACAGTCTTGGAACACATCGCGCACAAACACGTCTCATGTGTAATGTTTCTGTCACCAACGTGTGGGTGGCACCCAATGAAATTTTCAGTATTACAGAAAGTGATCTTAAGGTAATTTGACGATCTTCTCTCACAATGGCAGCAGCAGTGTTAATGTTTTCTTCCGTAAGAGCAGTAACTGCAGCACCAGGTCCACCTTCCTTTGAAATTGACTGTCTCCCCTCTTTAAACATTTTAAACCACTTTCGAGCTGTGCTGTAGGGAAGAACAGACTCGCCATAGACCTCCTGTAACATTTTATAGGCCTCAACTGGAAGATTTGTTGAGACGAATGCAGAATTTCAAAGCCGCATATTGTTCCTCGCGTGTTACCTGCATTGTAGCGGTAGGAGATACTGAACATGTCTGAACTTGGCTGGTTCTCACATGTGGGAATCAGGAGTACCAACAATGAAACTACTTCGGCGTGTAGGTTTCACATTATGCTAGAATATAATAAGATAGAATTTATGTGCGAAAAAGTTATGACCGAAAAAAGGGTTATGGTCATACTTAATTGAACAGCCCTATTAGATTTTGAAAACGGAAAAAAGTCAAAATATTTGTGCGACTTATAATAAATCAGGTGGAATTTATTTTGTAAAAATAGAATCAAAATATTTTATTAATCATATTTACTGTTCTAAACGTTGTGGTAATACCATTGTCATACACCAACAATGAACGCAAAGAACGTCGAGTTATTAGCTAGAAACTATAACAGTGAAGTCCCTAGAATCAGAGAGTACAGAATTTTATCATTTGCTAAGCGCTGCATATCAAACAATAACTCCCGGATGATGTAATTTGATTGCAAACATCCGCAGCGCGATTATAACTAAATCAGACTGGTATATAAAGAAGCGGAAATCAGTGTGTGCATCTCTTGTTGGCGCCGGATGCAGCTGATAGTTCCATCCATCACCACAGAGGCAGACACTGTCCTTCCGGTACGTGAGCGATAGTCGCGTGCAAGAATTTGATCGCATCTTTTCCTCCATGTGTGTATTAAATATGTGAAGGAATGTGTAAAGTTTGGAGAAAGGAAAAACGGTATGACAGTTAACGCATTTTCTGAACAGATATTTCTAAATAAAAATGCAGTTATTAAATAATATCTTTATTATTGCATTGCATTGTATTCTGCTACATTAAACTCAATACATACAATGATCCGAGTTTACAGAACTAAAAGTTCTGATGTGGTACACTTATAAGACTATTTCTCTGCTTTTGTAGAAACACTTTCCCCTACATCTACTTCAAGATAATCAGCTTATTGTTAATTTTGCTGTAGGAATTTGGGAAGACAGTAGTTATAAGTGATAGTCAAATGTTTTAAAACTGGTTGTCTGGGTGACGGTCTTTGACATTACGTTCTATTTGTATGTACAAGAGATAAAAAATGAATAACGACAAGGGAATATGGGAATACAGTATACTTTAAGTGATAGTCAAATGTTTTAAAACTGGTTGTCTGGGTGACAGTCTTTAACTTTACGTTCTATTTGTATGTCCAAGAGATAAAAATGAATAACGACAAGGGAATATGGGAATACAGTAGACTTTAAGTGATAGTCAAATGTTTTAAAACTGTTTGTCTTGATGACGGTCTTTGACATTACGTTCTATTTGTATGTCCAAGAGATAAAAAATGAATAACGACAAGGTAATATGGGAATACAGTATACTTTAAGTGATAGTCAAATGTTTTAAAACTGGTTGTCTAGGTGACGGTCTTTGACATTAGGTTCTATTTGTATGTCCAAGAGATAAAAAAATGAATAACAAGGGAATATGGGAATACAGTAGACTTGAAGTGATAGTCAAATGTTTTAAAACTGGTTGTCTGGGTGACAGTCTCTAACTTTACGTTCTATTTGTATGTCCAAGAGATAAAAAATGAATAACGACAAGGGAATATGGGAATGCAGTAGACTTTAAGTGATAGTCAAATGTTTCAAACCTGGTTGTAATTCCAGTATCTTTTTATGAGTAGGGAAGTGAAAAAGTAATAAGGAACGACTTTTTACTTGAGAAAGGTATAAATATTAATAAATTTAAACAATTTACTAGAAAAATCTCGGTTATAGTCTACTCCTTGAAAAATAAGATGTATTTTACATAATTTGTGTGCTTAATGACATCTACATTTTATTATTGTGCTGTAAGATTTTGTGTACCATTTTACTTTACCAGTTACGTATAAAGTCAGGCAGCATAAAGACCTGTGAGGATATTCCTGAATATTCGAGATAGATACTTGGTTATTCATTAAAATATATTAAACTTATGGTAATTTTTGGGAAAATAAATTTTGAAGATATTTGATATAAAAAAAATTCGTGTGGCATCCCGGAAAATGCTTAATGAAGTTATCAGGTTTGTTATTTAAGCAAGTTTTGAGTTAGTGTTCACTACATATGCTTATATTGGGGACAATATAACGTGTATTTTTACTTAAATCTTGGTATCGAATTTCCTTTACATAGCAGAGAAAATAAAATTTCATGAGACAGTTTTTATAACTACTAGTAAACGATAGAGAGAGCCATGCGAATGTAACAGCAGAAGTTTCTTCACTCTAGTTCTCTTTTCTTTCTATGATTCATGATGGTTTACAAAAGATAGATTCGATTTCCTTGTGTGGTATATGAAGGCTTTAAATCTGTCCATTCAACATTTCTGACGTGACATTACTCACAGCGCGGGGTCAAACGCCAGTCCTTATCTGGGCAAAAAGGAACCGCGATATTTATATATTGGAAATGCTAATGGCCACTCTGGAGAGCTCCCGGATGTTATGTACATCGAACCCATGAACTCTAACCTCCGGGGAATCAATAGATCGATATATGTGCAAAAGAAGATACGAGAGAGCGGATATCCTGCAGCAGTTGAAGAAACAGTATACAAATATCTACCTTATAAAATCTATTCTTGTGTTTACATTTTAGAAGCGCTCGTGATATTGCTCGGCGGTGACGTGTGATCCTTTTTCATGGTCAGCCGGGCGGGTAGGTTTATCTTATAATTTTTCCTTTACAGGGTTTGAGACTAAGGAAGATGATAATGAAATTAAAGGATTAAAATAAGTAAAGAATCATGATGGATTTCAAAGGAATGTTGGTTCTCTGTTACAACACATGCAGGGGCAGTTGAGTCGAACAGCAGTTGGGGTGAATAGTTGTTTTAACAAACGAAACGAAAGAAACAGTGTCCTTAGCAGTTCTAAAGGGTAGAACTTGACTTTGTTTGAATAGGTATTCTTCGGACCCTTACCAAGGCCACTGCCTATTTTTGAAAGAACAATCACTCTCGGGGAGCCAGAAGTAAACATACAACAATATCTAGAAAACCTTGTTAACTTTCCAGATGCTTTACATCGCTGACCAGAGATAAACACACACCCATACACGTACCCCAACACAAACACACACACACAAACATACACATCTCCTACAGCCCTCAAGTCCTTGCGCCAATCATTGGCCAAGGCGGCCCCGGGGAAAGAGGGTCCCCCATGAGTGGCACAGGCTCGCACCGGCAATTGAATAGGTAGATCGCCCGCTGAGTGTGCACTCGAAAACATCGACCAAACAGACACATCGGCTATGAGGTTGTTTTTTCACACAACTAACGGTACTGACGGCAGATAATTACAACTGACCATTAAAGGCAAATGCCGATAATGCAAACTAGAGTTGTATTTAGGTTTAGCAAGATAGCAGTAAGTATAATAGACTACAACTGACATGCTGGCAAGTATTACTTGCAGCGCCAATAAAACACCTAAACTTAAGACATAGCGCTACGGCGTGATAAATTACCCTAAACTTCCCAACAAATAACACCAGGAATTCTACTAAATACTACCCATAATAGGCAATGGATCAGGTTGGGCTATATGTCAAGTCTGGGTCCCTGCATCAGAAACCCACTCAGCTGAATCGCATTCCGAGACAGCTAAGATCATCTCCTGGAATGCGCGGGTGCTTAAGGCGGTACCGCAGCACATTTCTCCTTCCCAATCTGGTGGAGGTTTTTAGGTGGAGTAGTACCCTTGAGGTGAAGCCCACATACGCCACTGTGCTCTCCAATACAGTGGTAATCCATAAATGAATTTTTCCTCCACTCGAAAAAAAACCTTCATAATGGCATGACAAAATAGTCGCAAAGGGAATCCTTGGTTGAATAAAGGGCTTTGAGAAAGTGAAAGTCACACACACCCACGTGCAGCTGTGGAGGACACTCAGTTGGTGGCTCGGAGCCAATTAGAGGAGTCCTCTTCTTCTCTCTTGGTTACAGCAGACCAGAACTGATGAGAGAAGATATTTGTCGGTTCATATGTACGTGAAGAACGAATTAAGTTTTATGGAGTAATAAGCATTTCACAAAGAGTAACTCTAAACAGCGATATTGGTAAGCCTTTGCTCCCCAAAATTATTGCTGCTTCAAACATATGCTTGTATGCTTGCTTCACCATTTCAAAGGTTTCTGTAGGAGTTTTGTCTAACAGAACACAAAACTTTATTGATGCACACTGCTGCAATTTCAGTTCCATGATGAGTGCAGTAAACTTCACCTCACGTATTGGCCTCTAACTCCCAAATGATTGACTCTGCATGACTGGCACTCACGGCACTGCTAGAGGAAGGTTTCACCTTTCCACCACTAGCAGCCATGGTGCTTCAGGGCGGATTATTTGAATACAATTAAATTAGTTCGGGCATTTATTGAAGGACCTTCGTATAACACCTATACTTAAAATGGTGACGTTTTCATTGCAAGAACAGCGTGTAATCATTCGTTTTCTCCATTTTCGTGGTTTGACACCTATTGAAATTCGTCTCCAGATAAGTGAGGTATGTGGTGATGGTACCATGGATGTGTCTAATGTATGTTCCTGGGTGTGACAGTTCAATGAAGACAGAACATCGTCTGACAACAAACCAAGACAGTTTAGTGAGGCATGTGGTGATGGTACCATGGATGTGTCTAATGTATGTTCCTGGGTGTGACAGTTCAATGAAGACAGAACATCGTCTGACAACAAACCAAGACAGTTTAGTGAGGCATGTGGTGATGGTACCATGGATGTGTCTAATGTACGTTCCTGGGTGCGACAGTTCATTGAAGACAGAACATCGTGTGACAACTAAACAAGACAGTTGAGTGAGGCATGTGGTGATGGTACCATGGATGTGTCTAATGTACGTTCCTGGGTGCGACAGTTCAATGAAGACAGAACATCGTGTAACAACAAACCAAGACAGTTTAGTGAGTCATGTGGTGATGGTACCATGGATGTGTCAAATGTACGTTCCTGGATGTGACAGTTCAATGAAGACAGAACATCGTGTGACAACAAAGCAAGACAGTTGAGTGAGGCATGTGGTGATGGTACATGGATATGTCTAATGTACGTTCCTGGGTGCGACAGTTCAATGAAGACAGAACATCGTGTTACAACAAACCAAGACAGTTTAGTGAGTCATGTGGTGATGGTACCATGGATGTGTCTAATGTACGTTCCTGGGTGTGATATTTCAATGAAGGCAGAACATCGTGTGACAACAAAGCAAGACAGTTGAGTGAGGCATGTGGTGGTGATACCATGGATGTGTCTAATGTACGTTCCTGGGTGCGACACTTCAATGAAGACAGAACATCGTGTGACAACAAACCAAGACAGTTTAGTGAGGCATGTGGTGATGGTACCATGGATGTGTCTAATGTACGTCCCTGGGTGTGACAGTTCAGTGAAGGCAGAACATCGTGAGACAACAAACCAAGACAGTTAAGTGAGGCATGTGGTGATGGTACCATGGATGTGTCTAATGTACGTTCCTGGGTGTGACAGTTCAGTGAAGGCAGAACATCGTGAGACAACAAACCAAGACAGTCTCGACCTCACATCAGCCGGACTGACGACATGATCCAGCTAGTGCAGAACGTTGTTTTGGAAAATCCCGATTGAGTATTTTGAGATCTTCATGCAACATTGTGTGCACAGATCCCACGGAAATTAAATAAATAAATAAATAAATAGATGGATGGATGGATGGATGGATGGATGGGTAGGTGGGTGGGTGGGTGGGTGGCTGGCTGGCTGGCTGGCTGGCTGGCTGGCTGGCTGGCTGGCTGGCTGGCTGGCTGATGGCTGGCTGGCTGATGGCTGGCTGGCTGATGGCTGGATGATGGCTGGATGATGGCTGGATGATGGCTGGATGATGGCTGGATGATGGCTGGATGATGGCTGGATGATGGCTGGATGATGGCTGGATGATGGCTGGATGATGGCTGGATGATGGCTTGATGATGGCTGGATGATGGCTGGATGATGGCTGGCTGGCTGGCTGTCTGGCTGGCTGGCTGGCTGGCTGGCTGGCTGGCTGGCTGGCTGGCTGGCTGTCTGGCTGGCTGTCTGGCTGGCTGGCTGGCTGGCTGGCTGGCTGGCTGGCTGGCTGGCTGGCTGGCTGGCTGGCTGGCTGGCTGGCTGGCTGGCTGGCTGGCTGGCTGGCTGGATGGCTGGCTGGCTGGCTGGCTGGCTGTCTGTCTGGCTGGCTGGCTGTCTGTCTGGCTGGCTGGCCGTCTGGCTGGCTGTCTGGCTGGCTGTCCGGCTGGCTGGCTGGCTGGCTGGCTGGCTGGCTGGCTGGCTGGCTGGCTGGCTGGCTGGCTGGCTGGCTGGCTGGCTGGCTGGCTGGCTGGCTGATTGGCTGGCTGGCTGGCTGGCTGGCTGATGGCTGGCTGGCTGATGGCTGGCTGATGGCTGGATGATGGCTGGATGATGGCTGGATGAGTGCTGGCTGGCTGGCTGGCTGGCTGGCTGGCTGGCTGGCTGGCTGGCTGGCTGGCTGATGGCTGGCTGGCTGATGGCTGGCTGGCTGATGGCTGGCTGGCTGATGGCTGGATGATGGCTGGATGATGGCTGGATGATGGCTGGATGATGGCTGGCTGGCTGGCTGGCTGGCTGGCTGGCTGTCTGGCTGGCTGGCTGGCTGGCTGTCTGGCTGGCTGGCTGGCTGGCTGGCTGTCTGGCTGGCTGGCTGGCTGGCTGGCTGGCTGGCTGGCTGGCTGGCTGGCTGGCTGTCTGTCTGTCTGGCTGGCTGGCTGTCTGGCTGGCTGGCTGTCTGGCTGGCTGGCTGGCTGGCTGGCTGGCTGGCTGGCTGGCTGGCTGGCTGGCTGGCTGGCTGGCTGGCTGGCTATGTGGCTGGCTGGCTGGCTGGCTGGCTGGCTGGCTGGCTGGCTGGCTGGCTGGCTGGCTGGCTGGCTGGCTGGATGGCTGGCTGGCTGGCTGGCTGGCTGGCTGGCTGGCTGGCTGTCTGGCTGGCTGGCTGGCTGGCTGGCTGGCTGGCTGGCTGGCTGGCTGGCTGGCTGGCTGGCTGGCTGGCTGTCTGTCTGGCTGGCTGGCTGTCTGTCTGGCTGGCTGGCTGTCCGGCTGGCTGTCCGGCTGGCTGTCCGGCTGGCTGGCTGGCTGGCTGGCTGGCTGGCTGGCTGGCTGGCTGGCTGGCTGGCTGGCTGGCTGGCTGGCTGGCTGGCTGGCTGGCTGGCTGGCTGGCTGGCTGGCTGGCTGGCTGGCTGGCTGGCTGGCTGGCTGGCTGGCTGGCTGGCTGGCTGGCTGGCTGGCTGGCTGGCTGGCTGGCTGGCTGGCTGGCTGGCTGGCTGGCTGGCTGGCTGGCTGGCTGGCTGGCTGGCTGGCTGGCTGGCTGGCTGGCTGGCTGGCTGGCTGGCTGGCTGGCTGGCTGGCTGGCTGGCTGGCTGGCTGGCTGGCTGGCTGGCTGGCTGGCTGGCTGGCTGGCTGGCTGGCTGGCTGGCTGGCTGGCTGGCTGGCTGGCTGGCTGGCTGGCTGGCTGGCTGGCTGGCTGGCTGGCTGGCTGGCTGGCTGGCTGGCTGGCTGGCTGGCTGGCTGGCTGGCTGGCTGGCTGGCTGGCTGGCTGGCTGGCTGGCTGGCTGGCTGGCTGGCTGGCTGGCTGGCTGGCTGGCTGGCTGGCTGGCTGGCTGGCTGGCTGGCTGGCTGGCTGGCTGGCTGGCTGGCTGGCTGGCTGGCTGGCTGGCTGGCTGGCTGGCTGGCTGGCTGGCTGGCTGGCTGGCTGGCTGGCTGGCTGGCTGGCTGGCTGGCTGGCTGGCTGGCTGGCTGGCTGGCTGGCTGGCTGGCTGGCTGGCTGGCTGGCTGGCTGGCTGGCTGGCTGGCTGGCTGGCTGGCTGGCTGGCTGGCTGGCTGGCTGGCTGGCTGGCTGGCTGGCTGGCTGGCTGGCTGGCTGGCTGGCTGGCTGGCTGGCTGGCTGGCTGGCTGGCTGGCTGGCTGGCTGGCTGGCTGGCTGGCTGGCTGGCTGGCTGGCTGGCTGGCTGGCTGGCTGGCTGGCTGGCTGGCTGGCTGGCTGGCTGGCTGGCTGGCTGGCTGGCTGGCTGGCTGGCTGGCTGGCTGGCTGGCTGGCTGGCTGGCTGGCTGGCTGGCTGGCTGGCTGGCTGGCTGGCTGGCTGGCTGGCGGGAGGGACGGACGGATGGACGGATGGACGAACGAATAAATGAATAAATGAGTAACTCAATGAACAAATACATAAGCAAACAAATACATAAGCAAACAAATACATGAACACATAAATAAATAAATAAATAAATAAATAAATAAATAAATAAATAAATAAATAAATAAATAAATAAATAAATAAATAAATAAATAAATAAATAAATAAATAAATAAATAAATAAATAAATAAATAAATAAATAAATAAATAAATAAATAAATAAATAAATAAATAAATAAATAAATAAATAAATAAATAAATACATAAATACATAAATAAATACATAAATAAATACATAAATAAATAAATTAATTAATTAATTAACTAATTAATTCTGCTTTATTTTTGTCGCGGCATATAGAAGCTATACAGAGACCTATTTTTACAATATTAATTATTTTCTTATTTACAATACAATTTTACATTAACACGTTAAATGTTTTTTTAGATACATGTTATAATTACATTACAAAAACTAACCTAACTAGCTACTATCAGTAGCTTTGCAAGGTAAACTAAACGGAAAAGTTATGTAGAAAGAACTTTTACAAACTTTTATTTATTAAATCTCACGTTACTATCGTATTACGTTGTCAAGTCTCTCAGATCTTCTAATCTGTGGTGACTGATTTCGAACGCTGGCCTGTAGTACTTGGTTATGTTCCCTTATACCTTGTTGTTTATATTTCTCCATAATTATAGTGAAAACCTTGTCCGCTGCCGTTTCAAGTATGTTAAAGTCATTTGTGTTTCTGATTACGTCCCAAACATATTTACTTTCTAGCTGTTTCCTTTCCTCACGTAAAATTTCATCATATTTATGACATTCAAGTAGGGCGTGTTCTGGAGTGTCTTCTCAATTGCACAATTACTGATGTCAGACCTTCCTACTTTCTTAAAGTACACATTATGTGGTCCATGTCCCGTTAAGTATTGGATACCTAATCTTGTTGGTACTATATCTTTTAATTTTAATATTTCATTTATATTGGGATATAAACTATAAGTTCTACTTCCTTGAAGTGATGTATTCCATTCATGTTGCCAATCTCTTAAGAGCTTCCTATTGATTTCTGCTTTATTCTTACAATATTCACCTATAACATGTTTAGTTTTTAATAAATATTTTCTTTTGAGCCAATAATGTGCTGCTCTGTGTTTTATTATTAATTCTATAGGCCAAATTTGCCAAACATACTGTCACCTAATAATCGGAAGGCGCGACCAGCTGGCAGCTGCGTGGGCGACAGGAGGCATTTTGGCCACGCCTACCCATTTATCTGTGCAGCGCTCACGGAGGGGATGGTTAGAAGAGCGTCACGACCCCTGTACCGTCTCTTTCCCCACCCCCTGACGTCTGGAACCCTCGGGATGATTTCCCGAGCCGCGAATCTTCCAGAAACAGCGATCTTCCTATATAAGGCTGCGGTGGACGAGTCAGTTCAGATCTTGGCGAGCAGCCGTGAAGAGCGCCGTGCTAGCGAATGGACTGGAAGACTACGTACGTGTATCAGAGGAGTTGTACGTAATTGTGAGTGTGGAGTGGACCTGTGACAGAAGAACTGGTGGATTGTAATTGTGTGCGCTACGTAATTCTATGTAATCAGCAAGTGTTTCAACTGTAATTCGGTGGAAATAAAGAACATTTTGAGTTTGTGCAATTGGACTTTTAATTTCACTAACCCACAAAGTTACAATACTAAAAGAGCTAAAGTTGGTGTTGTTGTTACGACTCCTAAGCATCTTATTAAAGCTTGCCTTTGAACACTTCTAATTTTAATATATTTCTGATATTTTAATCTATGTTCCACATTACAGCTAGATCCCACGGAAATTCCAATTTTGGAGGTGATTTCTGCAACGCCTGATAAGCGTCATCAGGGAAAATGGCGACACAGTACGCCGTCGAAAGCATGGACAGCGATTTCGCAATTACCTGGCTGATCTCCAGAGAAAAAATCATTCATAATCAACACCGGGAAAGCTTCAAGTCTTTGATATAGCTGTAATTTCATTGGTGCCCAATTTTCAAGGATTATCTCCGAACAAGTAGTCAACGTGGGTATGCAAATAATTTTAATAAGGTTATTAAACCATATCTCCCTTTATTGACATCAATAATTAATATATGCAATATTTTCGTGGCTTTGTAGATGGAAATGCACCAACATGACTTGAATTTTATGTAGTAATGTACCCCGATAGGCAGTTACCTACCTCAGGAACATTCTCACAAATTCTCCCACGCTTCAGAAAGATGGACTGGCTCATTTGAGATGACTATTTGGCATATTGGGAAACAAAGAGCAGTATAAAGCATTGACCGTGATGTGAACGCATTATAGTAAAAAGGGTGTTGCATAACAGAGCACGGCCTGCCTATCTTCTGTTTCGAATCACTCATTTCTTGGTCTGGGGACACTTAAAGTCCATGCATCTGCCATTTAGACCCATGAGCCGCCTCTGAGATTAAACGAAATGTGAACGGATATGGAAGTAAGAAAAAAATAAGCGTACGGCAGTGTAGGGAAAATATGACATCACGAGGGAGCGAAAAAGGAACCGAAGGAATACGAATTTCCAGACAGCAGCAAATATGGGAATATTAAACACACTGGAGTCAAGTGGTGAATCGCAAAAAAGCCAATAGCAAATCGAGAGGTTTGTGGCACTTTATTTATTGTGAGACGACAAGTGATGGCGAGCGAACCATTTGTACGTGTTCAGTGACGCCCCTTTACAAAGTGTTATATTATGTAACTCACGTCGGCCATCAGTCACGTCCTTGCTAAAGAACAAACCTTCACCATGGAGTACCATGTTTTTGTAGTCGAGGGTAGCTGACCAGTTTTGACATGCTAGGGCTATCCAACATGTCAAAAGTTTTTGCTTGCAAACAAACGATAAAGTAGCCTTAAACGGATTTTGCACAAGTTCTGGATTATAGAAAAACAAGAGAATTAATATCTGAAAAGAGATTTAATTACTGAGAAGCAAGTTTTGGTTTTCACGTCCGCTTTACCCTTTCTCATGATTAAAAACTGTAACTAGAAAAAGCATTGCATTTCACCAAGAAATCCCATGCTTAATTTTCACTATAGATGCAACTCTTTTGTGTCTATGAATTAAAAAATGGGTGTATGTAAAACTTAAAGGAGGCTTCGGAAAAATCAGTTAAAAATGAAAATTTACGTAAGTCTAAAATTTAATATACAAGTTCAGATTTCTCAAGGTTGTAGCATTAGTGGAGAGGATTCGGCACCGAAACCTGTGGTGCAGTGCGACCCATATATACCTGAACCGCTTCAATAGCTAATATCTTTTCAACCAATAATAGGACACACGTGCAACTTTGGGAGAATATAATACACAATTGGGAGAGCAGATTACACTATTTAAATCTCAGAAAAAATGTTGGAAATGTTCTCTACCAGCAGCTATGCATGTTTACACTCGTATCACCATATCCTCTGAAGCTTTACTGAGAGTATCCTCGCTAATGTTACTTATTTCGGTTCGAATAGATTCCTTGAGAACATCAACTGTCCGTGGCCTATTCTTGTACACTATTTTTTAGATAGCCCCACAAGAAAAAAATCCGGCGAGGTTAGATCAGGGGATCTGAGAGGCCACGGACCCTTTGAGATTATACGATTATCAAAGAAACTGGTTACAAGTTCAATAGCGTCATTAGATGTATAGCTCGTTGATCCATCTTGCTGGAATTAAGCTTCTCTCAATTCGATATCATCTCCGTAAAACTTCAGAGTTAATAATAATAATAATAATAATAATAATAATAATAATAATAATAATAATAATAATAATAATAATAATAATAATAATAATAATAATAATAATAATAATAATAATAATAATAATAATAATAATAATAATAATAATAATAATAATAATAATAATAATAATAATAATAATAATAATAATAATAATAATAATAATAATAATAATAATAATAATAATAATAATAATAATAATAATAATAATAATAATAATAATAATAATAATAATAATAATAATAATAATAATAATAATAATAATAATAATAATAATAATAATAATAATAATAATAATAATAATAATAATAATAATAATAATAATAATAATAATAATAATAATAATAATAATAATAATAATAATAATAATAATAATAATAATAATAATAATAATAATAATAATAATAGTAATAATAATAATAATAATAATAGTAATAATAATAGTAATAATAATAATAGTAATAATAATAGTAATAATACTAATACTAATAATAATAGTAATAATAATAATAATAATAATAATAATAATAATAATAATAATAATAATAATAATAATAGTAATAATAATAGTAATAATACTAATACTAATAATAATAATAATAATAATAATAATAATAATAATAATAATAATAATAATAATAATAATAATAATAATAATAATAATAATAATAATAATAATAATAATAATAATAATAATAATAATAATAATAATAATAATAATAATAATAATAATAATAATAATAATAATAATAATAATAATAATAATAATAATAATAATAATAATAATAATAATAATAATAATAATAATAATAATAATAATAATAATAATAATAATAATAATAATAATAATAATAATAATAATAATAATAATAATAATAATAATAATAATAATAATAATAATAATAATAATAATAATAATAATAATAATAATAATAATAATAATAATAATAATAATAATAATAATAATAATAATAATAATAATAATAATAATAATAATAATAATAATAATAATAATAATAATAATAATAATAATAATAATAATAATAATAATAATAATAATAATAATAATAATAATAATAATAATAATAATAATAATAATAATAATAATAATAATAATAATAATAATAATAATAATAATAATAATAATAATAATAATAATAATAATAATAATAATAATAATAATAATAATAATAATAATAATAATAATAATAATAATAATAATAATAATAATAATAATAATAATAATAATAATAATAATAATAATAATAATAATAATAATAATAATAATAATAATAATAATAATAATAATAATAATAATAATAATAATAATAATAATAATAATAATAATAATAATAATAATAATAATAATAATAATAATAATAATAATAATAATAATAATAATAATAATAATAATAATAATAATAATAATAATAATAATAATAATAATAATAATAATAATAATAATAATAATAATAATAATAATAATAATAATAATAATAATAATAATAATAATAATAATAATAATAATAATAATAATAATAATAATAATAATAATAATAATAATAATAATAATAATAATAATAATAATAATAATAATAATAATAATAATAATAATAATAATAATAATAATAATAATAATAATAATAATAATAATAATAATAATAATAATAATAATAATAATAATAATAATAATAATAATAATATACAATTTTCGTCCTCCAACATTAATCATATCGGACGATGAATAAAATGAGTGAAATGATGCTCCAATGAGTCCGGGGTCCATGGAGCTTTAAGTTACCCGACATTCGGCTGTCAGGATAAGGTAAAACCCAGGAAAAACCTTATCCAGGTGATTCACCATAATCGATATTGGAACTCGGGAGCTCTTGAACGTGAAGCAGACCAGCTACCATCTACGCCATCGAGGCCGGCTCAGAATATGGTGAGACGAGTACAAACATGTATAGATGCTGGTGGAGGACACATCCAACATTTTATCTGAGATGTAAATAGTGTAATGTAATCTCCCAATTGTGTGTTATATTCTCCCAAATTTGTACGTGTGTCCTATTATTGGTTCAAAAGTTATGGCCTATTTAAATGGTTCAGGTTTATATGGATCGCATTGTAGCTATCCCCCAAGTGGTGCATCAGCGCGAGGGAGGATGAGGTGAGAGCAGATATAGGGCCGTCGTCCTAAGAAATCAGAACAGTGCAGAGGACAGGTTCCGTACATTTTACTTAGATGGAGGCCTCCCTCGGCAAGCCACAAAAACAGACATCCCACCCGGAAACAGTTGCAACACAAAAGGGGCATGAGATACTGCCATGCATTGTCGAGCAGCCCACTGACACTTCTACCTTGAATAATTCTTTGTTTACTTGTGGATATTATAAACCCAGAATGGATAACTAGATATAACACAAATATCAACAAACTATCCTGATGATGACAGCAATGTACGGTTCCGAAACGTCGATTTCTAATCGTCTTCATACCTGGCTTGTTTCGCAAGAATATCTCAAACAACCTCGTCGCCAGGAAAGCTTCAGATGTTATAATACATTCCCCATTTTCCACTGTATCTTAGAAGCTTGTTTTCCCGGATCAACTGGGACAAGTTGACGTCTATCAAGGCCCCGTCTGGGTTATCGTTTTGAGTAATACCTGCCAACTTTAAATCATCTTTTAGTTTACCAATGCGTTTTACAGTGTCTGCCTGTACTTGACTTCTATTTTCGCAAAATTCCATAATTTGTTTTGTGAGTCTATTTGAAGTCAGTCGTTGATACAGAGCCAATCCCAGCTAACCAAATTCCGAGTTATTGAGACAATTATGCAGAAACCATAATAAAACATATACAACTCACCGAAATATTTTTAATGTACGGGAACTGTTCAATAAAAAATTATCAAACATTTTAGACAACGTACCTTTACACATACTCCTAATTTGATGGCCCTTCTCAAAATAGTCTCCCATGAATACGATGCACTTGTCCAGTCATCAAAGATATGCTGGAAACCATTTTTGAGAGATCCTTCAAAATCACCTCCGCAGCCTTCACCACTGCTTCTGATGGATAATGCCTCCCACGAAGGCGTTTCTACAAATTAGGGAATAGAAAAAGTCACATGCTACTAAATCCGGACTATACGGATGGTGGGGGATGCACTTCACGTTGATGCTTACAAGATATTCAGCAGCAACATTGGCAGTATGCGGTCGCGCATTATCGTGGTGCTGCATCCAGCCTGCTTCACGGAAATGTGGTCTTTTCGGTCTGATATGGACTTGCAATGTTTTTAGGACATCCCTGTAGTATTGTCCAGATAGTGATGTGTGTGCAGGTACAACATATTCATAAACCATTCCATGAATATCAAAGAATGAGATGACCATAACTTTCCCAGCAGAAGCAACCACTTTTGGTTTTTGTGGGGTTGGTGACGAAGGAGATTTCCACACTGAGCTTTGCTGTTTGCTCGCAGGATCTAAATGATGTAGCCAAGTTTCATCAGCAGTGATTACGTTTGAAAGAAACTCTGCATTTTGCTCTAACATCAACTTTAACTGCATGCAGACCTGCGTGCGAATGTCCTTTTGTTCGGGAATCAACAGTCTTGGAACCCATCGAGCACAAACATGTCTCATGTGTAATGTTTCTTTCCCAACTTTTGGGTGGCACCCAATGAAATGTTCAGTATTTCAGAAAGTGATCTTAAGGTAATTCGTCGATCCTAGCTCACAATGGCAGCAGCAGTGTTGATGTTTACTTCCGTAAGAGCAGTAACTGGAGCACCGGGTCAACCTTACTTAGAAATTGAGTGTCTCTCTTCTTTAAACATTTTAAACCACTTTCAAGCTGTGCTGTAGGGAAGAACAAACTCTCCATAGGCCTCCTGTGACATTGTAAACTAAAGATTTGTTGAGACGAAAGCAGAATTTCTAAGCCACATTTTGTTCGTCGCGTGTTACCTCCATTGCAGCGGTAGGCGATACTGAACATGTCTGAACTTGGCTGGTTCTCACAGGCGGGAACCAGGAGTAATGAAACTACTACGGCGTGTTTGTTTCACGTTAAGCTAACAGAATGTAATAAGATTGAATTTTAGTGTAAAAAAATTAAAACCGTAAAAAATGTATGATCATTCTTTATTGAACAGCCCTTGTATTTATAAATTACTATCACTACACTTTTACCTAAAAACTTACTGTAATAGTCTATGTATTTGTACTGTATACTACAAACTAGTCGGTAGTAAAAAAGACAGCGAGCTTCTACTGTCTCAGTTTAGTGTATCGCTTATCTCATATCCGCTTTAACATTAGACGTTCATTTGTCTTGACTCTCGAAATAAAGCATCAATTTCTGTTTGTTTGTTACTGCTTGTGTGTGGGTCATAACCACAGCTGGTTCATCAACACTGTCTCAATCTGAATACTCTTTATTTTCGTTTTCAATAACACTGTAGGATACAGTGATGCCTTGCTCTGTAATCGGTTTATAACCTCCGTCATTGTAAATGTCTTCTTCATCAATATCGGAACAGTCATCGATATTTTTTTAAATGTCTGTAAATTCTTCTATCTCACTTATTTTTTCTTCTTCAGACTTTTCTGGCAATTCAGGCCACAACCTTTTCCATGACTTTATCAAGGTTTCTCTTCCAACCTGATACCAAGCAGGCGGAGTGTGTATAATGAATTCGCCCACTGGCAAGAGAATTCAAGTAATGTACCTACCGACAATAGCAATTTATCGTCTCTAAAACATGACTTCATTTACTACGCTCAACAATAGATTTTTTTTCTTCAAAACTTGTCCAGCTTATCCGTACGTCCTGTTTAACGAAGTTTTACTGTACTTATAACAAAATATACCATAAGACAAGTTAAGCAATTGTTTACCAGGGCAAAATCCTTGTTCAACTTGATGCTCCATTGTTTTGCGCTATCAAATAAAGCAAGGGTTAACAAATGAACGTTGTTGAGGTTATGTAGCGGCATCACAGAGCTGTTGGCAGTTTGTTACTTTTATTGTGCAGGTATTTAACAGTTAAATGCTCTCAAATGTCACGCTCGCCGTAACAGAATATGCCATTAGTTTGATGCGCGTTCGACTCCATCGTCTGCACAGATTTATCATCGAGTTTATGGTTTCCGACACAACAGCAAGTGTTTACAGCTTCCCATGTAACCGGCTATATACGATCTTGGTACCGACCAGTGTTGGTCAGTTTGTCACTGCTTCTAACTCCTGTGCTAGTGACCGGCTTATTCACTTAGCAACTAATAACGACATTTTGAATCTAATGCTAAACCCTCCATTGCATTTTTTTCTAATTAATGTCCTTCAACGTTAAGTCATATCGCACATTGAATGTAATGATGTTATTGGAGTTACCAGACATTTATCTTTCAGGAAAAGGGGAAAAGTTATCACCCTGAACAAGATTAGAACTAGGGAACTCTTGAAAGTGACACTGCTACCATGCTACAGAGATGGGCAAATGTTCTCCAACGTTAAGTCATATCGGACAATGAATGAAGCGATTTTCAAATGTGTTCAGGGTACATAGACTTCAGAGTTGCTAGACATTTATCCTTCAGGATAAGGGAAAACCTTATCACCCTGACCGAGTTAGAACTAGGGACCTCTTGAAAGTGACACTGCCACCACGCTACAGAGACGGGCCAATGAATGAAAAGATGTTCAAACGAGTCCACGGTACATAGATTTTATAGTTACTGGACATCCATCTTTAAGGACAAGGGAAAACCTTATCAGCCTGACCGAGTTAGAACTAGGGAACTATTGAACGTGACACTACCACCACGCTACAGAGACGGGCCAATGTCCTCCAACGTTAAGTCATATCGGACAATTAATGAAACGATGTTCAAATAAGTCCAGGGTACATCGATTTTAGAGTTACTGGACATTCATCTTTAAGGTTAAGGGAAAACCTTATCATCCTGACCGAGATTAGAACTAGGGACCTCTTGAACGTGACACTATCACCACGTTATAGAGACGGTCAATGTCCTCCAAAGTTAATTCATATCAGACGATAAACGAAATGATGTTCAAATGAGTCCAGAGTGCATAGAACTTAAGAGTTACCATTCGTCTTTCAGGATAAAGGAAAAACTTATCACCCTGACCGAGATTAGAACTAGGGGCGTCTAGAACAGCGGAAGACAGCTTCGAGAGTTCTGACGTATTTCAGTCGGGATCGAGGCCTGCAGTGCGTGTGACGTCAGGCAAGAGTCCTGTAGTACCAAGTTGCCTATATAAATGGCGCTGTGGGTACAGAATCTGAGGGATTAGTTAGTTTAGCGCATTCGATGACAATGTAGCTGGCACGTACCAAATTGAACTGTTAAATTTACAATGTGACGATTTATCGAAGGACAAGAAAGACTTGGCTAATTTTTACAAGAATGTCCCCTAAATCAGATTTCCGAGGTTGTATTCACTTTCTGAACGGACATTGTGTATGTTTGGCTCGACATAAGTGTGCGAACATTTTTTTTTTTTTTTTTTTTTTTGTTATGAAATTAGCTAAGACCAAACCCCGAAGTATCTTGTCGTATCACAATCTAACATGCAGTGTCCGATTACAGATTTCCTAGACATTACGTTCTGGTATTAAACCAGTAAAAGAAGAATGAAATAGTGACGGAAAATATCCACGTAAATTAGTGTTGAATAGGTCTCCTCTAATTTGCAGAGAAAATTACTTTATGATTTATTTTATTTACTTTTTAATATGTCTGTCCTTCAGAAAAACTTCAAGTTGAAGTTTTATATATTTTCTCATAGCACAGAGCTAAAATGTAATTGTTTATCAACTCTGACCAATTATGCAATTAAAGCAGTCAGCATTAATATTACAATACCCAAGATGTAAGTTGTACATATTATTAGTACCCGATACGTTTCCTGTCTTTCCTATGCTGTCGGAACCCCAACACATCAAACTATTTCCTTCCTCTTGGACAGCAGAAATCAGAGCTGTGAGGTCACACGCTAACCTACCTTTTTCGGGAGCATATTTGGCGGTTAGAGCTGAAGTCCCACGACCACTACTGTCTTCCCCTGTTCTAGAACGTGATAAAGTCTCTCTAATCAAAGGGAGGGCAGTTGCCTCTGAAAGAAAACCGACCGTCCACTAATGACCGTCATAAATCTATCTCCACACTGCAGAAGTAGAACACTGTCGTTGAGGAACAATAGTAACCCTGATTTTCTGGAAATGACAGTCGAATGTTTACTCCACGTGCAGTCTCAGTTGCCAAAGTTACAGCTTCCAGTTGATCTGTTTCATAACGTGCAGAAATTCGTTGTGTGTCACGATGTGGAGACCGTGGGAGGGAAATGCAGTGGTAAATGCAAATGAAGTAGCAGATAACTTTCAGTCAAGTGAAAATAATAAAAGTGATGACAATAGTGTGAATAAATTGGAAAGTGCTGATGGGCCAAGTTATGTTACTGTAAAAGCCCCAAAACAAAGTTATAACGGGAAGTGTTTCTAAGCAAATTCAAGCGCTTGTTTTGAACACATAAGTATGTGCTGAAAAATAATCTTGGTAAGGGGTAATACAATGAACCTGCAAAAATTCTGGGTATTCAAAGAAATACAGTAAGAAAAATTGTGAAGAAAGGAGTACCAATGACAATGATCAAGTATGAAAACGAAAGGAAACGTTTCTCTAAAGTGGATAATTCACATTTGATTTAAGTCGCCTAGAAAATTATAGATTCCATGCAAAAAGGAATGCGACTACCTTAGATGAATTGCTTGCACATTTGCAAGAAATTTGTGATTTTTCTTATGGGCACGGCACAAATACCGCACTTTGAATAAGACAAGGATTACTATGGAATCCAGTAGAAGTGTAGCTTGGCGATTATATATATATATTAATTCTCAAAATAGTCTCCCCTGAGTGCGATGTATTTGTCCCGCCGTTTCTGCCAGTCTTCAAAGACATACTGGATACCAATTTTAAGAGATCCTACAAAATCGCCTCCGCAGCCTTCACCACTGCTTCTGATGAGGGATAATGCCTCCCACGAAGATGTTTCTTCAAGTGAGGAAATAGAAAAAAGTCACATGGGAGTAACTCCGTACTATAGGGAGGGTGAACATTGCACTTCACGTTGATTTTTGCAAGATATTCAGCAACAACATTGGCAATATGCAGCCGCGCATTATCGTGGTGCAGCATCCAGCCTGCTTCACGGTAATGTGGTCTTTTGCGCCTGATATAGACTTGCAATGTTTTCAGGATATCCCTGTAGTATAGTCCAGTTACTGATGTGTGTGCAGATACACCATGCTGATAAACCATTCCATGAATATCAAAGAATGGGATGACCATAACTTTTTCAGCAGAAGCAACCACTTTTGCTTCTTTGGGAGTTGGTGATGAAGGAGATTTCCACACTGAGCTTTGCTGTTTGCTCTCAGAATGAAAATGATGTAGCCAAGTTTCATCAGCAGTGATTACGTTTGATAGAAACTTCGGATCTTCCTCTAACATCAAATTTAACTGTATGCAGACCTGCATGCGAATGTCCTTTTGTTCGGGAATCAACAGTCTTGGAAACCATCGCGCACAAACACGTCTCATGTGTTATGTTTCTGTAATCAACGTGTGGGTGACAGCCAATGAAATGTTCAGTATTTCCGAAAGTGATCTTGAGGTAATTCGTCGATCCTCTCTCACAATGACAGCAGCAGTGTTGATGTTTTCTTCCTAAGAGCAGTAACTGGAGCACCTGGTCTACCTTCCTTTGAAATTGACTGTCTCCCATCTTTAAACGTTTTAAACCACCTCCGAGCTGTGCTCTAGTTAAAACCGACTCTACATAGACCTCCTGTAACGCTGTATAGGCCTCAACTGAAGATTTGTTGAGACGAAAGTAGAATTTCAAAGCCACATATTGTTCCTCGCGTGTTACCTCCATTGCAGCGGTAGGCGATACTGAACATGTCTGAACTTGACTGGTTCTCACAGGCGGGAACCAGGAGTACCAACAAGGAAACTACTGTGGCGTGTTTGTTTTAAATACAGCTAACAGAATATAAGTTTAAGTCTTAGTGCGAAAAATTATGACCGTAAAAAAGTATTATCATTCTTAATTGGAGAGCCCTCGTAACTGTTGATTATCATTAATTTCAGTAAAAAGCACACTAAATGTTGATTTTCACTTTCAAAGCTTAGTACTCTGCTTTGTGCGATTACCTGGGTAACAATGGAAATGTTTCGGGCTTAAAAAAATATTGAATTTACATATATTTCCATCTGCAAAATTAAAAATCACCATAGAATGATAGAATAGCTCTTGCTTTGAAGATAAGGTGACATTTCATTTTTAGAGTGAAGATTTAAATTTGTGGGAATGTTTTGGGAGTTGACACACCTGTCAAAATACTGTAGATGACAACTACAAGCATTTAGTGACAGTGCTCCTGCAAAAATACCGTAACCTTGGATACAACATGTCCCTTAAGATCCATTTTCTCCGCTCCCACCCAGACTTTTTCCCTCCTAGTTGTGGAGCTGTTAGTGATGAACATGGGGAGAGATTCCATCAGGACATTTCTGTTATGGAACAAAGATATCAGGGCCGTTGGAATGAAGTAATGCTTGCGGATTACTGTTGTTCTTTGTATAGGGATTCTGCGGAACTCCACCACAGGAGGCAAGCTAGAAGACGACGAAGTCAATAGGCCACCACATGATTCTCTTCAGACACGACTATCTGCGAAGTATTTTTCCAGCAATTTAGAACTCTTAGCATGTAATTACCAGTTAAAAAATCAAATGTACTTTCATTGTTGTTAGCATGTATGTAATTGAAATGTATCATTTTCTCTCAATCCGTTAATATCTAATACTTCCACCTTGTGTATATCATAGAAACTGGAGCTAATAAAATTTTCTCATTGTGATATTTGTTTTTCTCAACCCTAAATTAGTAGGAATTGACTCATGAAGTCCTCGAAACATTCAATTTTTTCCCAGTGTTATTTATGGGAGGCTCTGTAGCTTTGAGATGAAGCCAGCGTGGTATTAAAACGTATATTGTGAACGTAGCGTCATCGATTGCTTCAAATGTTTTGCGAATCGAAATTTGTTTGTGACAGCTGCTCTTTTCTTACTTCTCTTTTTTTCCCAAAGGGTGTACCTATATGTAGTCTCGGGAAAGGGCTAGTTCAGACAGCAGATCGTCGAGCGGCGGCAGAGCTAAGTCAAACGTTACACTTTTTCACCACTAACACGCACATTTTGTACTCGATGTACTTTCGCTAAAAAATTCACCTCTCACATCAAAGCAAGTATTTCCTTTAGCAACCTGTTAACACACACGTCTCATAAAACGCCCGTAAATCAGCTGAGGCATGGTCTTCCTGTATCAACAGAGCTGTTAATGATAGAGGTAGCCGTGACCAGGAGCAACAAATGAACCAATTTCCGGCTTGAAGCTCACAGAAAATTCCCTGTCTTTCCCCACAAACGAGACGAACTCCTAGAAAGTTTTCCAGACCTGTTCGACACAAGAGACGGGAATTACTTTGTACTGACTCAACACGCCTGGTTGAGCAAAGCAGGGCTTTGGGTTCCTGTCAGTCCGTCTCCATGGAGACGCGCCATGAAGGACATGAATGTGGCTAATGCCACTCTACTACTACTACTACTACTACTACTACTACTACTACTACTACTACTACTACTACTACGACTACTACTACTACTACTACTACTACTACTACTACTACCACTACTACTATTGTTATTGTTGTTATTATTGTTATTACTATTTTTTTCATTTACGTCCCAACGTTGTTATATTGGACGGTGAATGAATTGGGTGAAATGATGCTCAAATGAGTCCAGGATCCATTGAGCTTAGAGCTACCCGACATTCGTCTTGAAGGATAAGGGAAAACCGCGGAGAAAACCTTACCTAGGTAACTCACCCTGACCGAGATTGGAACTCGGGACCTCTTGAACGTGAGGCACACATGCTACCATCTACACTACCGAGGCGGGCTGTTATTATTATTATTATTATTGTTATTGTTATTGTTACTGTCATCGTAAAAAAAATACTACATGGCGAAACGAGTAGGCGTATCGGAAAAAATTCGCAACACTGATGTTTACCTGAGCTTATCGCACATACATGGCGAGTTCAGTGTATGTATAGTCTATCCAGATATAATCATGTCTACTTAACAGCAATGTGAAATACATCGGCAGGCGCGATAAAATATGTCATATAAGACACACGCAGCTTCTATCGCTCTATTTGTGTTTCGGAACTTACTGTACGTCAACTTACTAATATTTCATTCCTCTATTCGACCAGGTAAGACACGATAAGAAACGATCGCAGCGCTAGTCACCTCAAGGTCAATACGCCTCAACACACTGTCCAGTAATAGTCATACGTTCTGCCCTACATTACACGGCGCATTCGGCAAAGAAACCCAGAACTTAGTCTTTTGTACCTATATCCCCCAAGTGGGGACACCACAGTGAGGAAGGGGGAGAGTAGGGCGGCCGTCCCAGTGACCCAAAACAGTGCAGAGGGCAGGGTTCGTACATTTTACTGCATGAAACTTCCCGACAGACTTGGACCCAAGAAGATCTGAACGACTTCGAGGACAGAATATGGATACCTAGCTTCAACAGCCAAAGGACGAAGAGGAACTTCATCTAGTCGAAGGGCTAATAGAAGAGGACAATCTTGGATTCAACAGAAGGGTTTGAAGCGACAGAAGAAAACATCAACACAAAAACAAAAGAATAGATGACTTATTAGAGATAGGAAGGTAGAAGTAGCTTAGATTGTGAAAATTGAAAGCTACAATTGTAGAAATTAGATTAGATAGGTTAGTGTAGGTTAGCTCTTCTGCTAAATGTAAATGTCAATATAATTATTATGTTTGAGTAAATAAAAAATTGTAATAACTGTGTCTTGGTATAGCATCTAGAGGCCAAGACATAAGAAATGCACATAAAAAAATAAAAAAGATTCAACCCTACCCTGTAGGGAAGGGATCCGTCCCCTTCAGTTGCCGTGGTGCGGGCGCTGCGGACCCTTAGCACTTGTGGTACCTCTGACTTACTAGAGGAACCTCGGGTCGAACATTGGAACCCCTCCCTGATTGGGAGTTGTTCGGATTGGGTTGGACTCGAGGGGGCAGAGGTTCCCGATACACGTGGGAGATCGGGTACGTGTTCGGACGGGGTTGAGGGAAGCCATATATTCCCACGTACTAGCCTGCATAGCTAGTAGAAGTTGTGCTAGATCACCAGGCGGCCTTACGAGGTCATATCGGTAGCCTTCCCCTTTGGGCTTGGGCCGCGTAAGTGGCGTATCCATCTACAGGACCAGATGGGGGGGAGGCTTGTTAGTCTCTAGGTCTTGCCCCACGGAAAGCCCCATGGAGGCGCCGGGCGCCCTTTTGGGACAGATCGGTAACTCTCTGGTCTTCAGAGGGTGGGTCAGTCTTCACTCTGTGTGGATTGCCCTGGTAGGTACCCTCCAGTTTATATATTCAACCCTATTCCCCGTAGGGGAGGACGACCGTCCCCTTTAGCTACCGGGCGCTGTGGACTCCGAACACTCGTGATACCTCCGACGTTACTAGAGGAACCTCGGGCCGAATATTTAAGCCCCTCCCTGAATGGGAGCTGTTCGGATTGATTTGGACTCGAGGCTGCAGTGTGTTCCCGACACCCGCAGAAAATCGGGTATTTCCGGACAGGCTTCGGCCCTCCGGAAGGGATAGAAGTTTGCCTAAGACGTCCCGGATATTAGCCTGCAGAGCTAGTAGTTGTGCTAGATCACCATGCGGCCCTACTGAGGTTATTCACTAGTCTTCCCTGCGGAGTTGACGCGCCTCAGTGGCACATCCACTTCCACCCGTCTTGACGTTGTTTCCGCTGGGGGGGGGGGGGGGGAGGGGGTTTATAGGGCTGGATTTTTGTTTTGTTTTCTTGCTTCATTAATAGCTGGGTACCACTAATAGCATTATGCATCATTAATATTTTTGTTCATTGTTAACTTTATTTCAGTTTTTATTTAAAGTTATATGTATTAAAATTGGAAAGGGGTGAGTATAAAAAGAAAGTTTATATACGATTTGTTATAAAAATGTTATTTATTGTAGTGAATTAGTATTTTGTTTTGGTGTTTTTATACTTTTTGCAGGAGCAGTTTTAATATCTGTAAAAACAATCGTATAAATTATATATAAGTTAATAAATGTAAAAATTTGGAAGATTTATATCCTGGCTTGTGAAACTAGGTGCCAGGGTATGGTATTGCAATTTTTTATTTATTTATTTTTTCTGTGTTAATTTATTTGTTTATTTATTTAGTTATTTATTTATCTATTTATTTGTCTAATTATTTATCTATCTGTGTGTCCGTCCGTACCCCGCCCGCCCGCCTGCCTGTCTGTGTCTCTAACTCTCTGTTTATTTAGTTTTTAGTCCATTGTCTCCCGGGAGTCAGAGACCGGCGTCTTCGGACGTTTGGAGTAGAGCTCGCTTTAACATTTAACATCCCACCTTACCTCACGTAGGGGAGGGAATCCGTCCCCTTCAGCTGTCGTGGTGCGGACGCTGCGGACTCTTAGTACTCGTGGTACCTCTGACGTTACTAGAGGAACCTAGGGCCGAACATTGGAGCCCCTCGCGAATGGGAGTTGTTGGGATTGGGTTGGACTTGAGGGGGCAGTGGTTCCCGATACCCGTGAGAGTTCGGGTGCCTCCGGCCAGGCTAGCGCCGCCCTGAGGGGGCAGAAGGTCGCCTAAAAGTCCCAGATATTAGACTGTAGATCTAGTAGAAGGTGTGCTAGATCACCAGGCAGCCCCACCGAGGTTATTCAGTAGTCTTCCCTGCGACGTTGGCGCGCGTAAGTGTCGTATCCACTTCCACCCGTCTTGAATTTATTTTTAACTTATGTCCTCCAACGTTAAGTCATATCGAACGATGAATGGAATGGCTGAAATTTTGCTCAAATGAGCCCGGGGTCCATAGAGCTTAGAGTTACCCGACATTCGTCTTTCAGGATAAGGGAAAACCCAGGAGAGAACCTTTTCCAGGTAAATCACCCTGACCGTGATTCGAACTCGGGAACTCTTGAACGTGAGGCAGACATGCTACACCACGCTACCGAGGCGGGGACACACCCGTCTTGAGATGAAAGGGTGCGGCTCCCTTAGACTCCAGGCATTGCCCCTTGGAAGGCATCCCGGATCTTTCCATTACTCCCGGGTTGATGGCGGCCGGTGTCTTTGGAGTTTCGGGTAGAGCTCGTGATACAATCCCACCTTACAGTCGTTTGGAAAGTGCCCCACTACCAGGTCGGATTCCGAGAGCGGCAACCACCCTACCGAAGGAGGAAGCCTCTTCAGAGCGACCTGCCGTGCCGAGACACCCACCTGCACTTGTATGGATGCAATCAGCTTACCTAGCATTCGTCAACCTGGAAACACTCCTAAGAAACCCATAAATCACGTACGTCGACCTCCCGAATACAGATCGAGGATGAAACCGCCTAAGACATCCCGCTCGATTCGTACGTTCTCACAGACTATAAACATCTGGTACAGAAGGGCATAAATGTCCTCAAACCAAGAAATCCGTAATTTATGTCTAGAACGCTATGTAATTGATCTTTGTTGACCAATCTATAAATATAGAAAGTTAGCATTCAACACTGGAATGAGCTGGCGCTCCATCGTGTAAGGAACATAACTCTTTTGTGACATCCAAAGGCACATAATTAATTAAACATGTATTTATGACGAACCTTTAATATAAAGCAATGCTTTCCCTGCGTAGGAGAGGCATAATGAATGCCTTTCTGAACTTACTTGAACGCAAAATGTTTCCCAAAGGGGACGACGTAGTGCCTCTTAGCTTTCTTTAACTGAATATTCTTTTCTTTAAATTTCTTCTGTTTTTTTTCTCAAACTCTTTGAGAACTTTTCTGCACCCAAGTGATCTTAGAAGTTTTATAACTTTCTTTCTGTAGCTTTTTGCTTTCATGTGGAATATTCCATGTATACATGAGTTTTAATTTCCTTTTTGATACCTTTCTTTCCCTAAAGTAAAGAAATCAGAAGACACCCCCGACTTCTACAAACCTTGGTGCATAAGCCGTTCTCCGATTGGTAAGTTATTTCAAAGCTTTTTCCGATACCTCAGCTTGAAAATGGCATATACCTAGGTTGAGCGTGGCGGGAGGAAAAACTTGCTTACTTTAACAATTCCTATTGCACGATAAACAAAGCTCTGGCATTTTTATAGTAAGGAAACCTCAATTCAGTCATTTAATTCTTATAAGAATTTTGACAAAATACACATTTTTCAAAAGACATCTAGGTAGTTCAGTCTTACAACAGTATAATACAAAATTTAAAATGCCCGCCGTTGTAGCCTAGTAGTAGCGCGTCACGTTCCAAAGGTCCTTAGTTCTAATCTCGGACGCAGTGTTAAGATGTTCCATTATCCTGAAAGATTAATATCCGGTAACTCTACGCTCAAAGTTCCTTGACCTCATTTGAACATCATTTCATTCATCATCCGATATGACTTCACGTTGGAGGACATTAGCCCGTCTCTGTAGCATGTTGTTAATGTCACGTTCAAGAGGTTCCTAGTTCTAATCTCGGTAAGAGTGATAAGGTCTTCTCTTATCTTGAAAGCTGAATATCTGTTAACTCTAAGCTCTATATACCCTGTACTCATTTGAACATAATTTCAATCCTTGTCCGATATGACTTTACGTTGGAGGACATTGGCCCCTTTCTGTAGCATGGTGGCAGTGTGACGTTCAAAAGGTCCCTAGTTCTAATCTCGGTGAGAGTGATAAGGTTTAACCTTACCCTGAAAGATGAATGTCTGGTAACTCTAAGCTCTGTGCACCCTGTACTCATATGAATACAATTTTATTTATCGTCTGATATGGCTTTAGGCTGGAGCACATTGGCACGTCTCTGTAGCCTGGTGGTAGTGTCACGTTCAAGTGGTCCCTAGTTCCTTTTTTTAATTTAGGTCCTCCAACGTTAAGCCTTATCGGACGATGAATTCAATGGGTGAAATGATGCTCAAATTATCCAGGGTACGTAGAGCTTAGTGACCCGAAATTCGTCTTTCAGCATAAGGAAAAACCCCGGAGAAAACCTTCTCCAGGTAACTTACCCTTGTTCTAATCTCAGTCAGGGTGATTAGGTTTTCCCTTATCGTGAAAGATGAATGTCTGATAACTCTAAGGTTTATGTATCTTGGACTCATTTGAACATCATTTCATTCATCATCCGATATGATTTGCCTAACGTTGGATGAGGTAAATAACATCAACGATGATGGTGATGGTGATGGTGTGTGTGTATGTGTGTCTGTGTGTCTGTGTGTGTTTGTGTGTGTGTGTGTGTGTGTGTGTCTGTGTGTGTGTTTGTGTGTATAGTGTTTAGCGCCCGCTTTTACTACATACGGCACCGCAGGCGATGACACTGATGATACATGAGATGAAGGTGGAGCAACGGTGGAATGAGATGGCGGGGGAAACCGGAGATCCCGGAGAAAATCCGCCCCCAACGCCGTGTTGTCCACCACAAATCTCAGTTTGCGGTCGCCTGGGATCGAACCCGGGTCACCTTGGTGAGAGCCAAGCGGTATATTCACTGAGCCACGGCGCGGCCAGAGTGATACGGTCTTCCCTTATCTGGAAAGATCAATGTCTGACAGCTTTAAGCTCTATGCACGCTTTACGCATTTGAACATCATTTAATTCATTGTCCAATATGTCTTAACGTTTGAGAACATTAGGTTGTCTCTGTAGCGTGGTGTAAATGTAACGTTCAAGAGGTTCCTATTTCTAATGTCGGTCAGAGTGATAAGGTTTTCCCTCATCCTGAAAAATGAATGTCTGGTAACTCCAAGCTCTGTGAACCCTGTACTCATATGAACACAGTTTCATTCGTCAACCGATATGGCTTAAGGTTGGAGGACCGTGGTGGTAGTGTGACGTTCAAGAAGTTCCTAGTTCTAATCAGTCAGGGTGATAACGTTTTACCTTATGCTGAAATATGAATGTCTGATTATTCTAAGCTTTATGTATCCTGGACTCATTTGTACATAATTTCATTCATCATCCGTTATGATTTACCTAACTGACCTTACCCAATCTTTATGCCATTGTTTTGGAAGGTGGTAAGTTTGGTCCACTTTTCGTTTTGCTGTTCATGCACATACAAATGGGTGCGCTCTAGCGGCTTTTGTTTTCTAAACACACTTTATATTTATTATGGAACTTTAAAGTTACTACTTTTGCGAAATACTTGGAATTGGGACTTTAAGTGGATAGCAGTACTGTCTTTACGTACGCGATTGAGAATGTATACCGTGGCGGTAAACGAAGCTCAATGTGGAAATGTTAAGTACCCCTATGTTTGTCGTTTCCGGCCGCAAGTCATCCCTTCTTCCACTTACTGAAACGTAAATAAATAAATACAAATGTTACTAGAGCACAATTGTGCATTAGTTCCAGCTCGGTCATATTCTAAAAAGAATGGTTACCATGGTAACGCACATTTAAGCATCTATCTTTGGTGTTTCGAAGCGTAGGGGACCTAGGGTTCGAGTGCCATGAGGACATAGTGCTTGTATGCTCGTTAATAGAGCTCTTTCCAGGCGCTAAAAGCTCGGGAAATGTTCATTTTCATGTATTATTTGTTCCCATATATAAATTCGGTTCTTTACTTTGGTGCTTTGGAAAATTTGGCCAGTGATAGTAGTGACTGAGAGATTCGCATCAAAGCTTTCACATGAATATTTCGGTGTAGAAGAATAGCGTCTCCTATAACTAAGGAACGGTGGATGTTCATATTTTCTTCAAACTGAAGGGATACTATAGCTGACATATAAGTTCTTCCAAAAGCACTGGGCAAGAAAAAAATAATTTTTGAACGTTTCGAACACTTCATGAAGCAGTTCCTGCTAAGTTTGGGTTGAGAAAAACAAGTATAACAATGAAAAATCTTTATTAGCTCTAGTTTCTATGATATACACAAGGTGGAATTATTACATATTAAAGGATTGAGAGAAAATGATAAATTTTAATTACATACATGCTAACAACAATGAACGTGCATTTGATTTTTGTAACTCGTAAGAGTTCTAAATTTCTGAAAAAAATACTTCGCAGATAGTCGTGTCTGAAGAGAATCATGCGGTGACCTATTGACCTCGTCGTCTTTTAGCTTGCCTCTTGTGACGGAGTTCCATAGGATTCCTATACAAAGACCAACAGTAATCCGCAAGAATTACTTCATTCCAACGACCCTGATATCTTTGTTCCATAACAGAAATATCCTGATGGAATCTCTCCCCATGTTCATCACTAACAGCTCCACAACTAGGAGGGAAAAAGACTAGGTGGGAGTGGAGAAAATGGATCTTAAGGTACATGTTGCATCCAAGGTTACGGTATTTTTTCAGGAGTACTGTCACCAAATGCTTGTAGTTGTCATCTCTTTTGTTGCCTAAACATCCATGAACAACACTCTTGAAAGCTTCCCAAGCTTCCTTTTCTTTTCCCTCCAAAATTTGGTCAAATGCAGGATACTTTACAAGATCTCTTATTTGTGGTCCGACAAAAACGCCTTCCTTAACTTTTGCATCACTTAATTTACAAAATTTCTCTCTGATTGTGTTGTGTTATTTGACAGGTGTGCCAACGACCGAAACAATTCCCCCAAATTTAAAATCTTCACTATAAAAAGAAAATGTCATTTTATCTTCAAAAAAAAGAGCTAATCTATCAATTTTATGCTGATATTTGAATTCAGCAGATGGAAATACATGTAAATGTACTATTTGTAAGCCCGAAAACTTTTTATTGTTGTCCAGTGTAATTAATAACAAATTGTGACGTCTGGCATTTGTAATTGGACATTAAAGAATTGTGTAATGATTTGTTAAAAATCATTTGGCATCAAAGTTTATGTTATTTTACTTAAATATGAGAAAATTATTTTAAAAAAGGGATCCCTCAATGCGATTTTTCTATCAAAATAATTATTTTCTAAAGAAATTCGGGCCCTAACTATAAATGCATTGCTTTGGCTGTAAATAATAGAAGATCGAAAAAGAAAGCAGTTTTATAAAAGCGTGGAAACGACGTAGTTTTGTCAAATAGGCAGAGAGCCGTAAACAAATGAAGCATGAAAGGGGTCCGTGTCGAGACATGCTCTTTGTTCAACGCTCTTACGAGGTAATTTCACCTAATGCAAGAGATGTGAACTCTCTATCTGAATAATTCCACACCAAGTCTCTTAATAAAATCTTCTTAGCAACAAGAAATACGGTCTTTTTATGATAATGTGACCCAGTTCAACCGCCTCCGCTTCACGTCGTCGTGTCCAATCTTCTCGTCATTAATGTGTTACCATTCATCTCGACAAAGCTTTGAAATTACACCTACAACAGCATATTCGCCCATTTTCTTCCTTAGCACGGCTTTCTTTGGCAGGGAAATAAAGTCGGTAGTTTGTGTCGTATTTTTTAAATTAAAATCAAAATTTATAGAAAAAGTTTTATTAGATGTGCTATAGGTATGAGGTGCGGTTGCTAGGTTCTCGGCTTTACATAGAGATAGCATCACTGGGCCAGTTTGACGGATAGCATAATCTAGTTTTACTCTATACTAGCTTGTCTCCATAGTTACAAGTCAGTAGCCTGTTTTGTTTTTGAATGACAGGGTTTTAAACAAGACAAGGGTAGAGGTTTTGCGAAAATGGAGGTTTTGGACAAACATTCAGCACATAAATACTTCAATTTGAAGGACTTAACGTCTAAACAAATCAAGCAAGAAATTGAGAGTTCACTGAGAGACCCCGTACCTTCATATTCAATGCTTAAAAGGTTGGTTGTAGGGTATAAAATGGGACGTACGAGCACTAGTGATGAGCCTCGCTCTGTCCCTTTATATACAAAAATGAAAATGTTGGTTGTAGAGTTTAAAATGGGACGTACGAGCACTACTGGCGAGCCTCGCTCTGTCCCTTCATATACAATAATTAAAAGGTTGTTTGTAGAGTTTAAAATGGGACGTACGAGCACTACTGACGAGCCTCGCTCTGCCCCTTCATATACAATAATTAAAAGGTTGGTTGTAGAGTTTAAAATGGGACGTACGAGCACTACTGACGAGCCTCGCTCTGCCCCTTCATATACAATAATTAAAAGGTTGGTTGTACGAGTACTAGTGATGAGCCTCGATCTGTCCCTTCATATTCAATAATTAAAAGGTGGGTTGTAGAGTTTAAAATGGGACGTACGAGCACTAGTGATAAGCCTCGCTCTGCCACTTCATATACAATAATTAAAAGGTTGGTTGTAGGGTATAAAATGGGACGTACGAGTACTAGTGATGAGCCTCGCTCTGCCCCTTCATATACAATAATTAAAAGGTTGGTTGTAGAGTTTAAAATGGGACGTACGAGCACTACTGACGAGCCTCGCTCTGCCCCTTCATATACAATAATTAAAAGGTTGGCTGTAGAGTTTAAAATGGGACGTACGAGCACTAGTGATAAGCCTCGCTCTGCCACTTCATATACAATAATTAAAAGGTTGGTTGTAGGGTATAAAATGGGACGTACGAGCACTACTGACGAGCCTCGCTCTGCCCCTTCATATACAATAATTAAAAGGTTGGTTGTAGAGTTTAAAATGGGACGTACGAGCACTACTGACGAGCCTCGCTCTGCCCCTTCATATACAATAATTAAAAGGTTGGTTGTACGAGTACTAGTGATGAGCCTCGATCTGCCCCTTCATATACAATAATTAAAAGGTGGGTTGTAGAGTTTAAAATGGGACGTACGAGCACTAGTGATAAGCCTCGCTCTGCCACTTCATATACAATAATTAAAAGGTGCGTTGTAGAGTTTAAAATGGGACGTACGAGCACTAGTGATGAGCCTCGCTGTGTCCCTTCATATACAATAATTAAAAGGTTGGCTGTAGAGTTTGAAATGGGACGTACGAGTACTAGTGGTGAGCCTCGATCTGTCCCTTCATATACAATAATTAAAAGGTGGGTTGTAGAGTTTAAAGTGGGACGTACGAGTACTAGTGATGAGCCTCGATCTGTCCCTTCATATACAATAATTAAAAGGTTGGTTGTAGAGTTTAAAGTGGGACGTACGAGTACTAGTGATGAGCCTCGATCTGTCCCTTCATATACAATAATTAAAAGGTGGGTTGTAGAGTTTAAAATGGGACGTACGAGTACTAGTGACGAGCCTCGCTCTGTCCCTTCATATACAATAATTAAAAGGTTGGTTGTAGAGTTTAAAATGTGACGTACGAGCACTAGTGATGATCCTCGCTCTGTCCCTTCATATACGAGGGCTATCCAGAAAGTAGATTACGTTTTCGTCTGTTTCCGCTAGGGGCGGGGCTAGCGCGGCCATCTTGGGGTCAGAGCGTTGCGCAGCTCAGTCGGTATCTAGCCGTGCTAGTGAGAGGTTCGTGCTGTGCTCCGTTCAGATACTGTGACGGTTTGAAATGTCTGCGTTAATTGAAAATCCCGCGAGCTGCGAGGTGCGTGCAGTAATAAGGTTTCTGACTGCAAAAAACTGTAAACCGATAGAAATCTATCGGCAGCTTTGTGAAGTGTATGGGGACAACATTATCACTGAAGGTGGAGTGCGTCAGTGGGTCATCAGATTTAAAAACGGCCGAACCAATGTTCACGACGAAGATCGAAGTGGGAGACCCAGCATAGTGACTGCCGAACTTGTCGAAAAAGTCGATGCTAAAGTCCGTGAAAATCGAAGGTTCCAATAACGGAACTTTCTTTGAGTTTTCCACAAATTTCGCGAAGTTTGTTGCACGAAATCATCAGCGAAAAGCTTGGTTACCACAAGTTTTGTGAAAGATGGATTCCAAAAATCTTGACAGAGGACCACAAAAATAAGCGAATGGCTGCAGCGTTGAACTTTTTGGACGTTTACCATAAGGATGGTGACTCTTTACTCGATCGCATCGAGTGACGAAACTGGTGACGAAACATGGGTGAAACACGTGAACTGTGAAACGAAATTGCAATCAATGCAGTGGGGGCACACAAGTTCTCCCCAAAAACCCAAGAAATGCATGCAAACAATGTCGGCAAGGAAGATGATGGCGACTGTTTTTTGGGACAGAAAAGGTGTGAATTTGGTGGACTTCCTGGAAAGAGGCACCACAATAAACTCTCAAAGGTATTGCCAAACTCTCCAAAAGCTCAGAAGAGCCATTCAAAACAAGCGCAGAGGAATGTTGAGCTCTAAGATCTTGTTGATTCACGACAACGCCCGGCCCCACACGGCAAATGTCACTCGTGAAGTTCTTGAATCTTTTAAGTGGGAGTTGTTTCCTAATCCGCCGTACAGTCCCGACCTGGCACCGAGCGACTTCCACCTATTCCCAGCAATGAAGAAGTGGCTGGCTATGCAGCGTTTTGATGACGATGCACAGCTGCAAAAAGAGAAGTGGTTGAAGGCGCAGGCGGCCGAATTTTTCGACGAAGGAATTTCCAAGCTCGTACATCGCTACGATAAATGCCTTAATCTGAATGGTGACTATGTCGAAAAGTAGTATTTGAGTGTGGCTTTCATCTGTATATAATAAAATTTGTTTCCTATACTTTGTTTACTTTTTATTCCAAAACGTAATCTACTTTCTGGATAGCCCTCGTACAATAATTAAAAGGTTGGTTGTAGAGTTTAAAATGGGACGTACGAGTACTAGTGATGAGTCTCGCTCTGTCCCTTCATATACAATAATTAAAAGGTTGGTTGTAGAGTTTAAAATGGGACGTACGAGTACTAGTGACGAGCCTGGCTCTGTCCCTTCATATACAATAATTAAAAGGTTGGTTGTAGAGTTTAAAATGGGACGTACGGGTACTGGTGATGAGCGTCGCTCTGGAGGTCCTGTGGAAGGCACAGCTCCAGATGTCATTGAAAACATTCATCGTGTAGTGCTGTAAGACAGAACATTAACATTTCTTGAGAAATCAGAGGCTGTAAACATAACAAAATAACGTGGAGGTAATATCTTAAGTAATCTTTTGGGCTTTCACAAGGTCTGTGACTTGTACCAGGGTACCATGTTTGTTGACTCCTGATAGAAAGTTGCAAAGAAATTGTAGCTCTACCGTAAAACTCACAATGAACCTTTGAGTCGCCATATTACCATGGATAAAACTTGAATACATCACTGCACTCCAGAAAGTAAATCACAGTCAGAGCAGTGTATTGCGCCAGGTGTACCAACTCCAAAATGACAATCAATTTTGCCAGCTAACAAGGTTATGGCGTGTGTCTTCTGGGATGCACAGGGAATTATTTTAATTGATTACTTAGAAAAGGGTAAAAGTGTCACTGGTGACTACTACGCAACGTTTGAGTGATAAGGTAAAAAGGAAAATATCTCATTTGCCAAAGAAAAATTGTTGTTTCTTCACGACAACGCTGCGGCCCATCGTTCGTTCATTGCAATGTGAAATATGTGGGAATTAAAGTTTGAATTGCTGGAAAATTCACCCCATTCGCCAGGTCTAGCATCCCGTGACCATCACCTGTTCCCGAACTTCAAAAACTTTCTTGGAGGACAAACATCTCACAGCAACCAGAAGGTCATTGACACGGTAGACAGCTGTTTTGAATACTATGATAGATTTCACTACAGAGATGGTTTAATTTTTTATTTTTTTTTTTAATTTTTTATTTAATTTTATAAGTTCTAGTGCTACATATTAGCTTTAAAATTCCTTTTTATTTACATAACAGGGTAAAGAAAACCATTCCACCAAATTTAATTTTTGCCGACAAAAGAAACATAACGCATCATCGAAGAACTCACTCTGACTTCACAAACAGCTATTACCATGCAGGGCTCTTTTCAAACTGTTTAATCTGTGGAACTACAGAGATTTATACTTCAGAACTATTCTTGCATGACCGAAAAGGTATAAAAGGAGGTGCAACTTGAGTCAGTTTTACTCCAGTAAGTCGTGAATTGTGAGTCAATCGGTAAGTAGTGCAGTACGTTCCAGCTTCGTAGGGTTGAGCCTGCAGACAGTGTGTGCTGCTTAGAGAACAGTTGACTAGTCACTATAAATGTTATTGTGTTAGAGTCGGCAATTGGAGCAGTATAAAATGAAAACGTTGCGTGTGCGTCGGAGAAATTACAAGCAGTGCAAGTTAGAATGTGCAACAAAGGTACAAAAATACATTAGACTGTCATTCTTACTCTTCGTAAAAGTTAAAAGGTATCTTACCTGCTATAGTAAACAAAAAGTTGTATAACCGCTTTTGTTTTGCTGCAGGGAACAGTAGAATCTGTAATTTAAAGATAGAAGCTATGCATATTATTCTTTAGCAATCGATCCACTGCATCTTTTGAAACTATTACTGTCTCTTTGTATGCAAATGTTAAATAAGTTCATTGTTGTCCCTGGCATAGAAATTGGCAATTTATATTTTTTTTCTGAGATTGAAAATACTGTATTCGGTGAGCTCTTTAAAAATGCATTCCTATGTTTAACAGTGCACGGCTCCTCATCAAATGAAAGCGGATGTACAAAAACATGGAAAACAAACGAAGTAGTTAACATACGTCCGCAACGAAATATAAACAAATGCTATCTCATACCTAGATGGTTATTTGAATTTATATGACAGTTGGGACGGTAGACGAGATAAAAATGCAATACCTTCAACCTTCCAGTAATGTACGAGAAGAGATAAGAAACAGGTATTCAGTTGCAGCAAAATATCTTATAAGTTACCTACTCACTATGTCTATTGTTGGGCTATTATTTCTCTATACAGGTGCAATCAGTTAAAAAAAAAGAAGATTACATTCCACACAATTGTTTTAGTTACCATCCTTAAACTTTAAGTCCCATCTGACAATTAACGAAATGATATTCAAACGAGTATATGGTCCATAGAGCTTAGACTTATTCTACATTAATTCTAGAAAAGACATCCATTCTCCACGAATGAGCTTCCAACATAGCACCCCTTGAACGTGATATTACCACCACGCCACAGAAATGGGCTATTGTCCTTCAACGTTGTCATATCAGACGATGAATGAAATATTGTTCAAATGAGTCCAGGGACCATGGAGATTAGAGTTACCAGACATTCATCTTTCAGGATAAGGTAACATCTTATGATCCTGACCAAGATTAGATCTAGGGACCTCTTGAACGTGACACTATCACCACGATACAGAGACGGGCTAAGGTCCTCCAACGTTAAGTCATATCGGACGATGAATGAAATGAAGTTCAAGTGAATCCAGGGCCATAGAGCTTAAGGTTACCAGACACTCATCTTTCTGGACAAGGCAAAATCTTATCACTCTGACCAAGTTTAGAACTAGGGACCTCCTGAGGGTGACACTACCATCACGATACAGAGGCAGGCCAGTGTCTTCCAACGTTAGTCATATCGGACGATGAACGAAATGATGTTTATTTGAGGCTGAGGTACACAGAGCTTAGAGTTATCATTCATCTTACAGGATAAGGGAAAACCTTATCAGCCTGACTGGGAATTAGAACTAGGGACCTCTTGAACGTGACACTACCACCACGATACAGAAACGGTCCAGTGTACTCCAACGTTAAGTCATATCGGATGATGAAGGAAATGATGTTCAAATGAGCAAAGGGTAGGTAGAGTTTAGAGTTACTTGACACTCATTATTCAGGATAAGGGAAAACCTTATCATCCTGACTGAGGTTAGAACTAGGGACCTCTTGAACGTGATACTACCACCATGATGCAGAGACGGGCCTATGTCTTCCAACGTTAAGGAATGGAATGAATGAAGTGATGTTCAAATGAGTGCAGGTTACATAGAGCTTAGAGATACCAAACATTCATCTCTTAGATAAGGGAAAATAGTTTCAACCTGACCAAAATTACAAATCGGGACCTCTTGAATGTGAGGTAGATACGCTACCACCACGGTACAGAGGTAGGCACGACATGCTAACATTTTAGTTTCTGTTTTAACCTAATATTGTTTTTTTTTTTTTCAGATATCCGGCGGACATGCGATATTCTTTTAATATTCCTAGTAGTATAATGCAATATTTCCTCTTTATACTGCATGTTAAAGGGTAAGAAAAAGAGAAATTAAATTAATTGAAATCTTTGCTAGACGTTTAAAAAGGTGAGCCATTTATAGTAAAGAATATTTACTGTAACTTTGTAGCACCGTCATTTGTCTTGTCGGTCCCGTATGTGAGTGGTACAAGAAAGCCCGCTGTAGCAGTGATAATGCGGGGTGTTCATTCAAATGACAATGGAGGAAAAACAAGAACATCAAATTCGTATTAAAACATGTCAACGGGATATTACACCGGGCAAAACGACATTCATATGCTCGAAGTATCATTTCTTTTCAGAGTTAGTGATCTTGTTTACTTGTCCTTATTTATTCATGGAAACAGGCAGGCGAAAAATATCATAACCATTGCCAATGTTGCCTCCATGCAAATAAACCGAAATGACTTCTCCGCATGACATTTGAAAGTAAAATAGAGTATAAATGGGTAACAAAAGAGTGGGAGAATTGTTAATTAGTAAACAAACTAGTTATTCTCTCCTCTTTTACGTTGCCATTGCTGCAGTTTGTAATGTTGGTAGTAGTAAAAGCGCTAAGGGCAAAACCGCAACAACAGTTTCGTTGTTAAGAACAAAACAACTGAATTTAAACAACAAAGATGCTTCACTTCGCCCCTAGCCCGCCTATGTAGTACAGATGGTAGCTCGTCTGCCTCAGGTACTAGTGGTTCCGAGTTCACTGTCACTATATAAGGTTATGCCTTATCCTCTAAGATGAAGTCTGGTAACTCTAAGCCCTATGTACTCTGGACTTAATTGAACAACATTTCATTTATCGTCCGATATGACTTAACTTTGGAGAACATTGGCACGACTCTGTAGGTCCCTAGTTCTAAACTCGGTCAAGGTGATAAGGCTTTACCGTAACCTGAAAGTTTGAAGCATGGTAACTCTAAGCTCTGCGTTACCTGCATTAATTTGAACGTAATTGCATTTATGGTCCCATATGTCACCGTTGGAGCACACTAGCCCCTCTCTGTATCGTGATGGTAGTGTCACGTTCAAGAGATTCCTAGTTCTAATCTCGGTCAGGTTGATAAAGTTTTCTCTTATCTGTAAAGATGAATGTCTGGTAACTCTGAGCTCTATGCACCTCCGACTCATTTGAACATCATTTCATTCATTGTCGGATATGACTTAACGTTGGAGGACATTGGCCCGTCTCTGTAGCGTGGTGAGTGTCACGTTCAAGAGGTCCCTAGTTCTAATCTCGGTCAGTGTGATCAGGTTTTCCCTGATGCTGAAAAATGAATGTCTGATACCTCTAAGCTCTATGTACCCTGGACTCCTGTGAACATCACCTCATTCTTTGTTCTATATGACTTAACTTTGGAGGACATCGGCCCGTCTCTGTATCGTGGTGGTAGTGTCACGTTCAAGAGGTCCCTAGTTCTAATCTCAGTCAGAGAATTGAAATTTCCCTTAGTCCCAAAAATGAATGTCTGGTAACTCTAAGCTCTAGGTATCCAGGACTCCAATGCACATCATCTCATTCTTTGTTCGATATGACTTAACGTTGGAGGACATTGGCCCGTCTCTGTAGCGTGGTGGTAGTGTCACGTTCAAGAGGTCCCTAGTTCTAATCTCGGTCAGAGTGATGAGGTTTTCCCTAATACTAAAAAATGAATGTCTGGTAACTCTGAGCTCTGTGCACCTTCGACTCATTTGAACATCATTTCATTCATTGTCCGATATGACAACGTTGGAGGTCATTGGCCCGTCTCTATAGCGTGGTGGTAGTGTCACGTTCAAGAGGTCCCTAGTTCTAATCTCGGTCAAGGTGATAAGGTTTTCCCAAATGCTGAAAAATGAATGTCTGGTAACTCTAAGCACTGTGTACCCTGTACTCATTTGAACATCGTACCTTTCATTGTCCGATATGACTTAACGTTGGAGGGCATTGGCTCGTCTCTCTAGCGTAGTGGTAGTGTCACGTTCAAGAGGTCCCTAGTTCTAGTGTCAGTCAATGTGATTAGGGTTTCCCTGATGCTGAAAAATAAATTTATGATACCTCTAAGCTCTATGTACCCTGGACTTATTTGAACATCATTTCATTCATCGTCGGATATGACATACCTTTGGGGTACGTAATTAAAAAGAAAACAGGTGAGAAAAGAAAAATAAGAGAGTAACGACTTAACACTCGAGAAAAATAAAATCGTTGAAAAATTAAATCCATTACAGTGAATAGATCTGATATGTGTTTTGACTAGTTTACGGTTTATCAGTTGTGTCGAAAGAGGGCTAGGGAGAATATAATGTGACTGCGTGGGTTATGTACATAGATTCGGAAATCCGCTTGCAGAAATCTAAAACAACTTTTGTTTTAGTAAAAAGACATAAAATTGACAATCAGCTATCTTCAAGGTCGACTCGGTGCTTCACTGGACGAAAACAAATGAAAGATATTACTGCGGTACACTTCGAACGTCGACTGTCGCAATAAGCGTTACACAGCTCCCAGCCATTTTGTCTAGAATGCCGAGCAATTTCTCGACAACAATGGACCTAACAATCTGGAGCCCCCCCCCCTCTCTCTATCTCTCACTCTCTCTCCTGTGCACGCTCCTGGACCCGGCTTGTCGCGGCAGTACAATGCTACATGGTGGCAAATGAAATGTGTAGTGTTTAACGTCCGCTTTTACTACATACGGCTCCGTAGGCGATGACACTGATGATACATGAGATGAAGATGGAGCACCGGTGGAATGAGATGGTGGGGAGACCGGAGATCCCGGAGAAAACCCGCCCCAGCACCGTGTTGTCCACCACAAATCTCACTTTGCGGTCGCCTGGGATTGCCACAAGGTGGCAATAACAATTATTTACTATATTAATGAAAATCTTCTGGACCAAGTTTGAAATCGCTGTTTTTTTTAAGTATGTCTTGTAAGATAGTTTGGGTTGATAAATTTTCAGGAAAGTCTTTCTTTTATATTCTAGAGAGATTCTGCTATGTATCCAACATTTTGCTTTTGAATTCATACTGTTTAAAAACGCGCACTTTCTCTAAAAGTGCCATTGTTTTGTACTCTGGACATTCCAAAACTTATATTTCAAATATACTCCATATACTAAGTTCGTGGTTGTTTATAGAAGAATGAATACATGAATTAATATGAAGTAATGCATCTGACCATTGGTTATGCTGATGCTAGCTCACCTGAAATGTGCATAAGTAATTTTTAGTTGGAATCTAAAAGCAGCTGCTTGGGGCAAGGTGGTCCAGCATAGCACACGTTCAGCTCTGTAATCCAATTTCACGGTTTGTAAACTTTAAAATACGTCCGTATAAATAATTTATCTCCCGCAATGTTGCTACCAACTTTTCCGACGAGGTGTAACTTAGTTGGAACTGACCGTATCGACATGCTCTTGTTTCGCGGAAGTTGTACCGCCGTCCGCAGAGCGCGCTGCTACTAACTTTTGTCGTGCATCCGGCAACAGTTGAACCTGCGGTTCGGTTCCAGAAGGCGCAGGATTTCGCGGCTTCGCAAAACAATGGAACTACACACTGTCAAAAGTAAATATGTATACCAAAATGAAACGAAATCGAAAAATGTACCACAAATGTATCACCTGAGATCCTCGAAATAATAAAGCATTGCAGAAAATAGTGTATGAAAGGTGCGTTAAATATCAAACTACATAGGTTTTCTGAAACTTCTCCGACCTAATAAAGATACAAGACATTTTTACATTTTTGTTTTGTTTTATTTTTATTTTTATTTTTCAACATAGTCTCCTTGTAACTCTACACACTTCTCCCAGCGATGCCCCCATCTCTGTAACCCGTCCAAATATTACCCGGCGCTTTTCAACATAGTCTCCTTGTAACTCTACATACTTCTCCCAGCGATGCTCCCATCTCTGTAACCCGTCCAAATGGTACTTGGCGTTTTTCAACATAGTCTCCTTTTAACTCTACACACTTCTCCCAGCGATGTTCCCATCTCTGTAACCCGTCCTAATAGTATTCGACGTTTTTCAACATAGTCTCCTTGTAAGTCTACGTACTTCTCCCAGCGATGCTCCAATCTCTGTAACCCGTCCAAATGGTACTTGGCGTTTTTCAACATAGTCTTCTTGTAACTCTACACACTTCTCCCAGCGATGCTCCCATCTCTGTAACCCGTCCAAATAGTACTCGGTGTTTTTCAACATAGTCTCCTTTTAACTCTACACACTTCTCCCAGCGATGTTCCCATCTCTGTAACCCGTCCTAATAGTATTCGACGTTTTTCAACATAGTCTCCTTGTAACTCTACACACTTCTCCCAGCGATGCTCCAATCTCTGTAACCCGTCCAAATGGTACTTGGCGTTTTTCAACATAGTCTTCTTGTAACTCTACACACTTCTCCCAGCGATGCTCCCATCTCTGTAACCCGTCCAAATAGTACTCGGTGTTTTTCAACATAGTCTCCTTGTAACTCTACACACTTCTCCCAGCGATGTTCTCATCTCTGTAACCCGTCCAAATAGTACTGGGCGTTTTTCTCTGCAAAATAATTGTTCACGAAGGTGATTACCGCTTAATTTGACGAAAATCTCTGTCCTCCGAGCGCCATTTTCAGATGAGAGAACAAAAAGAAGTCGCTTGGGGTTAGATCTGGTAAGTCAAGCAATTCAAACCGTAATTCGTGGACTTTCGCCAATGCAACCGCTGAGTTGTGCGACCTGCGTTATCTTGGTGAAACAGGATTTCCTTTTTCTGCAAAGGTGGCCCTTTTTCCTCTAGTTCTGCCTTCAGCTTGTCAAGTAACGATGCATTGTATGCTCCTGTAATGTTTTTTTTTTTCCTTTTGGAAGATAATCGATTAAAACAGCACCATGGCTAGCCCAAAAAATAGTAGCCATTCATTTTCCCAGCCGAAAAAACACTCTTTGCTATTTTGGAGCCGGTTCCCCTTTTGCAGTCCACTGTTGGGATTGTATTTTTGTTTCGGGCACATAATGGTGTATCCAAGTTTCCTCTGTAATAATTAATCGGCACCAAAACTAGGATTTATTGCCCTAAACTGCGCCAACGGAGCATTGGAAATGTTCATTCAAATATGTTTTTGCTCTAACGTGAGCAAACGCGGCACCCAACGCGCTGACAGCTTTCTCGTGTCTAAATGTTGATTTAATATGTGTTAAACACGTTCTTTTGTCATGTTGATAGCCGTCTGCTATCTCTCTCACTTTAATTCGGCGGTCGTCTAGCACCATTTGGTGAAATCAGCAGCTTCAACATTTCTTGAGTACATAATTGATGCAGGTAATTTTTCAGCTGGGATTTTATTAGGTCTATCTAAAGCATTCGATTGTGTTGATACAAAAGTTCTATTGTATAAACTTGACTATATTGGACTCAGAGGTCTAAGTAATAACCTGATATAATCCTACATGACTAGCAGAACACAATATGTACAACTGAAATGTAAACAAGGTGAATTTATTTCAAAATCTGTGGAGGTACAGTCTGGCGTTCACCCAGGGGTCTATTTTGGGACCTTTATTGTTTATTCTGTATATTAACGGCATATAAACTGTGGTACAGGGTAATTTAGCTTTAAGTTTGTATGCAGACGATGCCACACTGGGTTTCAGCAACAGCAACTTACTAAATCTAGAAATAGATGCAAATTTTACCTCTAATATCGTGGCAAAGTATTTTATCAGGCTGTGCACTAATCGACATAAAAGCGAATTATTCTATTTTATTTTAAGAGACGTCATTTCGAATCTCAGCTTAATATAGGCAATAGTCTAGTCCAGTGTGTAAAAAGTGTAAATATTTTAGGTTTAATCCTTGATGACAAGTTAACTTGGAACAACCACATTGAAAAACTAGAAAGTAAAGTAAGCTCAGAACCTTTTGTGTTGCGATATTAAGCCAATTTTCTGACAGTAAATTCCAGTAAGTTAGTATATTTTGCATTAATATATTTACACATTTCTTATGGCATCGAGCTGTGGGGACACACTTCCAAATTAAACTTTAACAGGATTTTTCTCCTACAGAAGAGAAATATGTCAAAAATAACACATAAGAGTTCATGCAGGCCATATTTAAAAAAGAAATAAAATACTTACTCTTCCCTGCATTTTTATTCGCGAACAATACTTTTTGTACATAACAGGAATATAACTTCGGCAGATTCCGATGTCAACACATATGAAACAAGGGGAAGGAATAACTATATAGTTAAAGGTCACAGGCTACCGGAAAGCCTAAAGATACTATGTCAGCTGCTAAGTTTAAATATAAACTGAGTAAATGCTTGTTAAGCAGAGCCTATTACAGTATAGATGAATATTTTCATGAGAACTTCGATGATTTTGAATAATTATGTTTTGTATATTGACACATTCCTGGGGTCAGATACATCACATGATTACACTGACAGAACCATAGGCACATAGACACAGGCAACAGAGCATGCACAATGTCGGCACTAGTACCGTGTATATCCACCTTTCGCAGCAATACAGTCTGCTATTCTCCCATGGAGACGATCGTAGAGATGCTGGATGTAGTCCTGTGGAACGGCCTGCCATGCCGTTTCCAGCTGGCGCCTCAGTTGGACCAGCGTTCGTGCTAGACGTGCAGACCGCGTGAGACGACGTTTCATCCAGTCCCAAACATGCGCAATGCTGGCCAGGGTAGTTGACTTACACCTTCTAGAACATGTTGGGTGGCAGGGGATACATGCGGACGTGCATTGTCCTGTTGGAACAGCAAGTTCCCTTGCCGGTCTTGGAATGGTAGAACGACGGGTTCGATGACGGTTTGGATGTACCATGCACTACTCAGTGTCCCCTCGACGATCACCAGAGGTGTACGGCCAGTGTAGGAGATCGCTCCCCACACCATGATGCCGGGTGTTGGCCCTGTGTGCCTCGGTCGTATGCAGTTCTGACTGTGGCGTTCACCTGCACGGCACCAAACACGCATACGACCATCATTGGCACTAAGGCAGAAGCGACTCTCATCGCTGAAGACGACACGTCTCCATTTGTCCCTCCATTCACGTCTGTCGCGACACCACTGGAGGCGGGCTGCACGATGTTGGGGCGTGAGCGGAAGACGGCCTAACGATGCGCGGGACCGTAGCCCAGCTTCATGGAGACGGTTGCGAATGGTCCTCACCGATTCCGGCACTGCGTAGGATCCGACGATCTTGGCGTGCATCCGTGCGTCATTGCGGTCCGGTCCCAGGTCGACGGCCACGCGCACCTTCCGCCGACCACTGGCGACAACATCAATGTACTGTGGAGACCTCACGCCCCACGTGTTGAGCAATTCGGTGGTACGTCCACACGACCTCCCGCATGCCCACTATACGCCCTCGCTCAAAGTCCGTCAACTGCACATACGGTTCACGTTCACGCTGTCGCGGCATGCTACCAGTGTTAAAGACTGCGATGGAGCTCCGTATGCCACGGCAAACTGACTGACACTGACGGCGGCGGTGCCCAAACGCTGCGCAGCTAGCGCCATTCGACGGCCAACACCTCGGTTCCTGGTGTGTCCGCTGTGCCGTGCGTGTGATCATTGCTTGTACAGCCCTCTCGCAGTGTCCGGAGCAAGTATGGTGGGTCTGACACATCGGCTTCAATGTGTTCTTATTTCCATTTCCAGGAGTGTATATAACATGTGTGTGTGAGAGAGAGAGAGAGAGAAAGAGAGAGAGAGAGAGATGAATGAAAATTTTTTGACATTGCTAATCGTATTAGTTTTAAGAGAGAGCATTGTGACTTTGTGGGCTCGTAGAATTAAAAGTCCAATTTGCAGGAAAAAAAATCTTTCTTTATTTGCGTAGGAATACACTGTTCAATTATCACGTACCAACATTACGTCACATGCGCACAGTCTACAACGTTCTGATCAGTTCTCAACACTCGTGTTACACAACAACTAATTTTCAACTCGTCACTTCCTTAAATACCTCATTCGTAATTCAAGACATTTCCAGAACAATAAAGAACCAGAAATTTCCATATATCGCAGTTTGTTTGCTTCGTAAGTCTTTTATCTGAGCTATCTTCATTTGCCGGCCCCTTTGTGTGCACTAGCCGCGCTATTGTTAACTGCTTATGCAAGCTCGTGAAGCGTTATCCACCGTCTATTGTCTATTTGCCCGAAACTTTTATGCCTGTTGCCTCGACAATAAAAATGTCATGGCTTAATTGTGTTCAAAGAGTGTATTAAGTTGCAATAAATATGAATATGAAATTCAGCTGCCCAAAATGTCACTATGGTAAATGACGGTGCAGAGTCCCCATACACAGAGTCCCACTCATCTTTGATTTGTGTAGTATTTCGAAAGCAAGTATTTAATGACAGCTTGATACTCGATTTTGTCCATTTTCATAAAACACTCGCATCAACTTCCTTAAAGGACTGTTACATAACAACTGAGCGTTCAAAGTAGCTGAAACCTTGGTGCGTAATTTTTAACAGATGAACAGCGAAATTCACTAGCTTTTATTTAGGAGAGCTGCCATTTTCAAGCTGATATCGGAAACGTTTCATAATACTCTCTTTAAAAATTTGATAATCTCAAAATAATACTGAGCGGGTTTAGGTTTGAAAAATAATTTACTTAAAAATGAGGAGTAGCTATATATAAGCGGAATAGTGTGCTAATTTAATAATATTCCAAATTCCTGTGAGTGCAACGACTGCCTATAAAAGCGCTCTCGTGCTGCGAGATAATTAGTTTCGCTTAAAACGTAAACCAAGTTCGGGATTTGAAGCCCGCTCAGCATTGGTTTTGTCGTGCTCTCAACAGAATTACTTGATATTTTAGCTCGTGTTGGCACTTCTGTTAATGGAGGTGTGCTTCATTAACGCACTCTGGTTGGTTCAATCCGTGCCTGTTTACGTTGGCGTTTCTGTTTTGTTTCGGTTATGAATTGGGGCATGCGTATAATAGCGACTGTTTTATTGGAATCGCTTTCTGTTATATGTTTGGGTCGTGTAATTATCGGGCCATATGGCTTACTGGATTACTGGGTAATATTACCACCAATATGTAACACGCGTTCTTCAAATAGCGGTCGGGTGATGCCGTACAACAGCTGTTCAGTGCTTCTAAGTACTCTATAGACCGGCTTTTAACAAACGTCTTCACAAATGTGAATCACGTCGCACCGTAAATGTAACCTTTCGCGGAGTACATTCATAAACAATAGACAGGAGCTTCCAATTGGCCTCTTCAAAATTTCAACATACTTATTCCAGAATCTTCTTCTTTTAATTCACTTCCTCCAGCGCTAAGCCATATCGAACACAATAAAATGGGTGAAATGATGCTCAAATGACTCCAGAGTACATGGAGCTTAGACTTACCAGGCATTCATCTTTCAGTGTAAGCGAGAACCTTATCACTCTCACCGAGATTAGAACTAGGGACCCCTTAAACGTGATATACTCCCACTATGCTACAGAGTCAAGCAACTGTCCTCCAACGTTAAGTCATATCAGATCTTGAGTGAAATAAAGTCAAATGAGTTCAGGTTTCATAAAGATCACAGTTACAAGACATTCATCTTTCATTTTAAGGGAAAACCTTATCACCCTTACCGATAGTAGAACTAGGGACCTCTTGAACCTGACACTACCACCACGATGCAGAGACGCGCCAGTATCCTCCAAAGTTATGTCATATCAGACTATGAGTGAGTTAATGCTCAAATGAGTCTAGGGTACATAGAGTTTAGATTTGCCAGACATTCATCTTTCAGGATAAGAAAACCTTATCACTCTGACCGAGATTAGGACTAGGGACCTCTTGAACGTGACACTACAACCACGCTACAGAGACGGGCCAATGTCCTCCAAAGTTATGTCATATCAGATCTTGAGTGAAATAAAGTCAAATGAGTTCAGGTTTCATAAAGATCACAGTTACAAGACATTCATCTTTCATTTTAAGGGAAAACCTTACAACCCTTACCGAGAGTAGAACTAGGGACCTCTTGAACGTGACACCACCATCACGTTACAGAGACGCGCCAGTATCCTCCAAAGTTATGTCATATTAGATTATGAATGAGTTAATGCTCAAATGAGTCTAGGGTACATAGATCTCAGAGTTGCCAGACATTCATCTTTCAGGATAAGAAAACCTTATCACCCTTACCGAAAGTAGAACTAGGGACCTCTTGAACGTGACACTACCACCACGATACAGAGACGCGCCAGTATCCTCCAAAGTTAGGTCATATTAGATTATGAATGAGTTAATGCTCAAATGAGTCTAGGGTACATAGATCTCAGAGTTGCCAGACATTCATCTTTCAGGATAAGAAAACCTTATCACCCTTACCGAAAGTAGAACTAGGGACCTCTTGAACGTGACACTACCACCACGATACAGAGACGCGCCAGTATCCTCCAAAGTTAGGTCATATTAGATTATGAATGAGTTAATGCTCAAATGAGTCTAGGGTACATAGATCTCAGAGTTGCCAGACATTCATCTTTCAGGATAAGAAAACCTTATCACCCTTACCGAAAGTAGAACTAGGGACCTCTTGAACGTGACACTACCACCACGATACAGAGACGCGCCAGTATCCTCCAAAGTTAGGTCATATTAGATTATGAATGAGTTAATGCTCAAATGAGTCTAGGGTACATAGATCTCAGAGTTGCCAGACATTCATCTTTCAGGATAAGAAAACCTTATCACCCTTACCGAAAGTAGAACTAGGGACCTCTTGAACGTGACACTACCACCACGATACAGAGACGCGCCAGTATCCTCCAAAGTTAGGTCATATTAGATTATGAATGAGTTAATGCTCAAATGAGTCTAGGGTACATAGATCTTAGAGTTGCCAGACATTCATCTTTCAGGATAAGGGAAAACCTTATTATCCTGAAAAAGTTTACAACTAGGACTTTTGGGCGTGACGCTACCATCACGATACAGAGACGGGCCAATGTCCTCCAAAGTTATGCCATATCAGATCTTGAGTGAAATGAAGTCAAATGAGTTCAGGTTTCATAAAGATTACAGTTACAAGACATTCATCTTTCATTTTAAGGGAAAACCTTACACCCCTTACCGAGAGTAGAACTAGGGACCTGTTGAACGTGACACTACCATCAGGATACATAGACGGGCCAGTATCCTCCAAAGTTATGTCATATCAGATCTTGAGTGAAATGAAGTCAAATGAGTTCAGGTTTCATAAAGATTACAGTTACAAGACATTCATCTTTCATTTTAAGGGAAAACCTTACAACCCTTACCGAGAGTAGAACTAGGGACCTGTTGAACGTGACACTACCACCACGATACAGAGACGCGCCAGTATCCTCCAAAGTTAGGTCATATTAGATTATGAATGAGTTAATGCTCAAATGAGTCTAGGGTACATAGATCTTAGAGTTGCCAGACATTCATCTTTCAGGATAAGAAAACCTAAGCACTCTGACCGAGATTAGAACTAGGGATCTCTTGAACGTGACACTACCACCACGATACAGAGACGCGCCAGTATCCACCAAAGTTAAGTCATATCAGACTAAGAATAGGTTAATGCTCAAATGAGTCTAGGGTACATAGATCTTAGAGTTGCCGGACATTCATCTTTCAGGATAAGAAAACCTTATCACCCTGACCGAGATTAGAACTAGGGACCTCTTGAACGTGATATACTCCCTTTATGCTACAGAGTCAAGCTAATATCCTCCAAAGTTAAGTCATATCAGATCTTGAGTGAAATGAAGTCAAATGAGTTCAGGTTTCATAAAGATTAGAGTTACAAGACATTCATCTTTCATTTTAACGGAAAACGTTATCACCCTTACCGAGAGTAGAACTAGGGACCTGTTGAACGTGACACCCCCATCACGATACAGAGACGCTCCAGTATCCTCCCAAGTTATGTCATATCAGACTATGAATGAGTTAATGCTCAAATGAATCTAGGGTACATAGAGTTTAGAGTTGCCAGATATTCATCTTTCAGGATAAGAAAACCTTATCACTCTGACCGAGATTAGAACTAGGGACCTCTTGAACGTGATACTACCACCACGCTACAGAGACGGGCCAATGTCCTCCAAAGTTATGTCATATCAGATCTTGAGTGAAATGAAGTCAAATGAGTTCAGGTTTCATAAAGATTACAGTTGCCAGACATTCATCTTTCACGATAAGAAAACCTTATCACTCTGACCGAGATTAGAACTAGGGATCTCTTGAACGTGACACTACCACCACGATACACAGACGGGCCAATGTCTTCCAACGTTAAGTCATATCAGATCTTGAGTGAAATAAAGTCAAGTGACTTCGGGTTCCATAGAGCTTACAGTTAGCAGACATTCCTCTTTCAGGATCAGGAAAAACCTTATAACCCCTGCAGGAAGAGTGGTCCGCTTTCCGCAGCAATGAACTTAGATCTGTGAAAGAACTTCCGATTCCCTGGGTTACCTCCTGTCGTTCATCTCGTCGTGAGGAGGTGAGGTAGGCTCGGTTACGTATTGGGCACTGATTTTTTTTACGCATAGTTTTCTTTTTAAAAAGGAGCCTTCTCCACTGTGTCCGTTTTGCAATTAAGCGTTATCTGTACGACACGTGCTGCTAGAGTGTTTTCACCTAGCAGACCTTAGGACGTCTCTGCAGCTGCCGGCCAGCTCTGCAGAAATGCTAGCGGATGATAACATAGTAGTTGAAAAGGTTTTTAGATTCTTTTCTAGATTAGATTAAGGATATAGTAAACGGAATTTTTGGTAGGTTGGATTTATATTTCCTTTTATTTATATTACTTTTGTTTGTTTGTGGTTATGTACATGTTTCTTTCGTGAGTTTATTTAAACCAGTATAGAATTTTATAAATATTTATATCTGGCTTTTGCCATGACTAGCTTTTTAAAAGGCGCTGGTGACGCTGTAGTCGAGCGCCCTTATACAGATCATCATCATCATCATCATTATAACCTAGGCTGTGACTAGAGCTATGGACCCCTTCCATGTGACACTACCACCAAGATGCACAGATAAGCCAAAGTACTCCAACGTTAAGTCACATCGAAGGATGAATGAAATATATAAGTTAAGAGAAAAGTGGATTAGGGTAAAAGAAACGAAGATCAAGAGGAAATGACGTCAAGCTGCTCAGGAAAACCTAAGGCTTATAGCCAGGGGACCTGAGTCAGCAAGTAAGTCTTAGGTCAGCAATTTCATGTATTTGTACATGAGGTATAATGCAGCTTCTTTTTGTTAAATTTTATTGTACTGAATTTTTAATGGGTACTGTACAGATAAATATATAAATAAATAATTGAGTGAATGAGTGGGTGGGTGAGTGAGTGAATGAGTGAGTGAGTGAGTGAGTGAGTGAGTGAGTGAGTGAGTGAGTGAGTGAGTGAGTGAGTGAGTGAGTGAGTGAGTGAGTGAGTGAACGAGCGAGCGGGCGAGTGAGTGGGTGGGTGGGTGGGTGAGTATAAAATAACTAAGGAATGGCTTATTTATTGCGGTTTCATAAGCCAAAGAAATTTTTAATAGTAGCAAGCTACCGTGGAGTATGTCCGTATGTTTATAAATAGCTACAGCAGACGGCGCGCTCTATTACCCACCTGCGAACTTCGGTAGCGTGAGGCACGTGTCGATGCTCCTGTTACTGCCTAATCCACACTCATTCTGGAAGCGTTTCTTATACGACTCTATTGGCGGTAAAATTATCTATATGTCACATAGAAGCTGAGAAGGTATTCTATATATTCGTTCGGTGTCTTTTGAAACATCCTGTATAGCCACTAAGGTCGCGATTGCAAACCTGGCGCAGTCAGATGTGTTTTTTGGGGAGGATGGGGGTGAAAGTCCTTGAATTTAACGTTTGTAGATTACTGTAAAAGACATTAATATGTCCAAAATTTATCTAGCATTGAAAAAAAACCTGAGTAAGTGTCATAGTAGGCTCAGTTCTTCCAGTTCTAAGCCTGCCACCAGGAGAAAAACACAAACTCAATCCCGGAACCCTCGTTAACACTATCATACAGTGGTAGCTAAGCTCTCTGTTAAAACAAAAGAATACTCAACCTAATTTTTGCCTCAGCGAAGCAAGTTCTCATGTGCATGGACAGTTGAATGAACATTCCACTCGTGCCCAAGCACTTTTGGAAATAATTGAGCTTTCTGCGCATGCCTAAACCGGAACTGTTTTGGTATCTTAAATCTGAAGATTTAATATCTTCCCCCGAAGCGTTCCTTCTTGGTTCTTAATTAAATTTTGCTTCACAAGGCTCAAACATTAAAACAGTAAAACACTGAGCCAATTTGTGCCAACAGGAAATACTTCCAGCCTCAGAATTAAATTTTCTGCAGCAACAATTAGTTTCTCGGCTTAAAAAACAGAAGAAAAGCTGTGCGTTGAAACAAGATACTAAACGACCGAGGATTTCTTCCTTTGAATGTTTACAATTCCTTGGCGTTACTCATTTGTTCCAGAGCAGGTTAGGCTGAAATCAAAGCCTGATCTACAGATCTACATGTTACTTGGTTCATATTTTGTACGTACATTATTTACATATACCCTTTCAGTGTGTTAATAAGTCATGAAAGAAATTATATTCGGAACAAAACAACAGAGTTTTCACAAGTAGGTGAGCTTTGAGGTTAGTGATCGAGATAAACAATGTTCAGAAATGATAAAACAGAAGCAGAGAGGCTTCAAGTGATGGTAAAAGCTTTTAACACCGGATTGCTATGCAATTGTTTAGAAATTTCGTTCTCTTTGCATTAGACTTCCAATTTGTATATAGTATAATTATTTTAAAGTGCATACCAAGAAGGAAGTTCTCGAAAAATAACTCCAGATAAAATAATATACAGATATAAATTAATAATGCACTATTTTAAGAAGATTTACATTTTTGAGTAGCAAAATGTTGTGTTCATTCAGTTTAGTAGTTATACAATTGTACCTATAACAAGGAGCAGCGGACTGGAAAATGCACGGAGGTCCAAACTTGCTTTACTGTGCATGTGCCTACAAGTATGGCTTCTCTGGGAAGAAGGATGTAGCGAGGGGAGACTGAGGGCGATCTACCGAGGGGTCACGACAGTGCAGAGATAAGGGTCTCTACTATATACCAGTTTGAAACTCTCCAGCAGGTATCAAAACGGCATCCCCCCGAAATACATCCACCAGGGAAATCCACACAAAGTGAAGACTGGCCACCCCTCTAATGACCAGGGAGTTACTGAGCTGTCACAAAAGACGCCCGGCGCCTCCGTGCGACTTTCCATAGTGCAACACCTAGAGACTAACAAGCCCCCCCCTCCCATCTGGTCCTATGGACTCAAGACGGGATGGAAGTGGATACGCCACTTACGCGCGCCAACACCAAAGGGGAAGGCTACCGATCAACCTCGGTAGGGCCGCCTGGTGATCTAGCACACCTTCTACTAGCTATGCAGGCTAGTACCCGGGAATATAGGGATACTACAACCCCGTCCGGAGACGTACCCGATCTCCCACGGGTATCGGGAACCACTGCCCCTCGTCACATAAATTGTAATACAAAACACTTTTAAAATTGCAAATTTAAAAAAATATATAATTTATGATTAATAAAATATTGAACTTATTTAAAATTTAAGTTTTTAAACACGAAAGTGTTTTCTTTTGGATTCAGAGAGTTCCCAAAATGTGAATTTCTTGTAAAAAGAGCGCATCAAACTATTAAATGGAGTGCGCTATACGCAATTAGTGGAGAACTCTTTAATAGTTTGTTGCCAGTGAATCAAGGCATATTTTATGGACGAACGGAGGATTTGTTAATTTCCGAGAGTGTATAAATAAATCTTGAGTATCATACAATTTTTATCACTTACCCTAATCATTAAGAAGGCTTACTACTTTTTAATTAAACTATAATAAAATAGTAAATTTATTTGTAATTTTATTTTCTGGAATATGGGGTATTTCAACCAAGAATGTGTGTCGTTGGCTAATACCTAATATGAGAGAATCGATGTTCGCTAGTCGTTTGTTTTAATTATTTGTATAACAACTTTATTGAAACAAGAGAAGCTATCTAAGCAGACAAAGCTTTGGAGCATGTCAAGAGTGTTTTATAATAAATATTATATCTGAAATGTAGACCTAGTGCTTGTCTTTTATTTATACAATGGTTAAAGTGAAATTTTATTCATCCTTAATATTAAAGTATTACTTTAGAAGGTTAATTAATATTACTAAATTATCACTTTACAAGTAAGTGTTGGTTAAAGTAGTCTAAGGGTAAACACAAATGCCCAGAGATGCAGCAATTAAAAGTAAGGCGAGAGTTTAATTATGAAGTATCCACAAACAAACAAGAGATTGTTAGAAGTTTCCTTTAGGCACTCTCCGAGGATTGAGGAAATTAACTAATTTGTTGTCTTAGCTTAAGTTAACATATCGTTATAACTTGCAGAAGTATCTCATTTCCGCATCCATGTACCTACAGCACACAAAAGCAATCACGAGTTGAGGCTAAAGGGGACAGCTGCAACGAAAAAAATATTGCTTTGGGTTTTCTTCTACAGTAAAATAGTACCATAATCTTCTCATTGTGGACTTATGGCTTCCCTTTTAGCCCGCTCGTGAAGAAAGGACCTGGTGCAGGACTACCTCGACCCACCAGAGCTTTCTGCAGCTAGGAGTTAGGGCTCCAAAGTTTTCGAACTAATAAAGACACAAGACATTTTTTTTATTTATTTTTTCTTTTTTTTTTTCATCATAGTCCCCTTGTAACTTTACGTACTTCTCCCAGCGATGCTCACATTTCTGTAACCCGTCCAAATAGTACTCGGCGTTTTTCGCCATAGTCTGCTTGTAACTCTACACACTTCTCCTAGCGATGTTCTCATCTCTGAAACCCGACCAAATTGTACTCGGCGTTTTTCAACATAGTCTCCTTGTAACTCTACACACTACTGCTAACGATGCTCCCACCTCTGTAACCTGTCCAAATAGTACTCGGCGTTTTTCAACATAGTCTCCTTGTAACTCTACACACTTCTCCCAGTGATGCTCCCATCTCTGTAACACGTCCAAATAATACTCAGCGTATTTCAACATAGTCTCCTTGTAACTCTACACACTTATCCCAGCGATGCCCCCAGCTCTTTAACCCGTCCAAATAGTACTCGGCGTTTTTTAACATAGTCTCCTTGTAACTCTACACACTTCTCTCAGCGATGCCCCCAGCTCTGTAACACGTCCAAATAATACTCGGCGTTTTTAACATAGTCTCCTTGTAAGTCTACACACTTCTCCCAGTGATGCTCCCATCTCTGTAACACGTCCAAATAATACTCGGCGTTTTTCAACATAGTCTCTTTGTAACTCTACACACTTATCTCAGCGATGCCCCCAGCTCTTTAACCTGTCCAAATAGTACTCGGCGTTTTTAACATAGTCTCCTTGTAACTCTACACCCTTCTCTCAGCGATGTTCCCATCTCTGTAACCCGTCTAAATAATACTCGGCGTTTTTCAACATAGTCTCCTTGTAACTCTACACACTTCTCCCAGCGATGCTCTCATCTCTGTAACCTGTCCAAATAGTTCTCAGCGTTTTTCAACATAGTCTCCTTGTAACTCTACACACTTCTCCCAGCGATGCTCTCATCTCTGTAACCTGTCCAAATAGTACTCGGCGTTTTTCAACATAGTCTCCTTGTAGCTCTATACACTTCTCCCAGTGATGCTCCCATCTCTGTAACACGTCCAAATAATACTCAGCGTATTTCAACATAGTCTCCTTGTAACTCTACACACTTATCCCAGCGATGCCCCCAGCTCTTTAACCCGTCCAAATAGTACTCGGCGTTTTTTAACATAGTCTCCTTGTAACTCTACACACTTCTCCCAGTGATGCTCCCATCTCTGTAACACGTCCAAATAATACTCAGCGTATTTCAACATAGTCTCCTTGTAACTCTACACACTTATCCCAGCGATGCCCCCAGCTCTTTAACCCGTCCAAATAGTACTCGGCGTTTTTTAACATAGTCTCCTTGTAACTCTACACACTTCTCTCAGCGATGCCCCCAGCTCTGTAACACGTCCAAATAATACTCGGCGTTTTTTAACATAGTCTCCTTGTAAGTCTACACACTTCTCCCAGTGATGCTCCCATCTCTGTAACACGTCCAAATAGTACTCGGCGTTTTTTAACATAGTCTCCTTGTAACTCTACACACTTCTCTCAGCGATGCCCCCAGCTCTGTAACACGTCCAAATAATCTCGGCGTTTTTTAACATAGTCTCCTTGTAAGTCTACACACTTCTCCCAGTGATGCTCCCATCTCTGTAACACGTCCAAATAATACTCGGCGTTTTTCAACATAGTCTCCTTGTAACTCTACACACTTCTCCCAGCGATGCTCTCTTCTCTGTAACACGTCCAAATAGTACTCGGCGTTTTTCAACATAGTCTCCTTGTAACTCTACACACTTCTCCCAGCGACGCTTCCATCTCTGTAACCCGTCCAAATAGTACTCGGCGTTTTCAACATAGTCTCCTTGTAACTCTACACACTTCTCCCAGCGACGCTTCCATCTCTGTAACCCGTCCAAATAGTACTCGGCGTTTTTCAACATAGTCTCCTTGTAACTCTACACACTTCTCCCAGCGATGTTCTCATCTCTGTAACTCGTCCAAATAGTACTCGACGTTTTCAACATAGTCTCCTTGTAACTGTACGCACTTCTCCTAGAGACGTTCCCATCTCTGTAACCCGTCCAAATAGTGCTCGACGTTTTGCTCTGCAAAACAGTTGTTCACGAAGGTGATTGCCTCCTCATTTGACGAAAATCTCTATCCTCCGAGCGCAATTTTCAGATAAGGGAACAAACAGAAGTCGCTTGGGGCTAGATCTGGTGAGTCAAGCAGCTCAAACCGTAAATCGTGGATTTTCGCCAGTGCAGCCGCTAAGGTGTGAGACCGTGCGTTGTCTTGGAGAAACAGGATTTTCTTTTCCTGCAAATGTGGCCGTTTTTCTGCTAGTTCTGCCTTCAGCTAGTCAAGTAATGATGCATAGTATGCTCCTGTATTTTTTTTTCTTTTTGAAGATAATCGATTAAAATAACTTTATGGCTATCCCAAAAAACTGTCACCATCACCTTCCCAGCTGAAAAAAACACTTTTTGCTTTTTATTGCCAGTTCCCCCTTTGCAGTCCACTGTTTGGACTTTAGTTTTGCTTCGGGTGTATAATGATGTATCCAGCTTTCATATACAGTAATTAATTGGCGCCAAACCTTGGATTTATTGTGCCTTAACTGCGCCAACAGAGCGTTGGAAATGTTCATTCGAACACGTTTTTGGTCTAACCTGAGCAAACGTGGCACCCAACGCGCGGACAGCTTTCTCATGTCTAAATGTTGATTTAATATGTAACAGTTACGTTCTTTTGAAATGTTAATAGCCTCTGCTATCCATATCGCTTTAATTCGGCGGTCGTCTGGCACCATTTGCTGAACTTTGACGGCGTTTATATCTATAGTTTCAGTTTTTGGACGTTCCGAACGTTCATCGTCTCCCAAGCTCTTACAACCACGTTTAAATTCAGCAGCCCAAAATTTCACTGAGGTAAATGATGATGCAGTGTCCCCATACACAGAAGCCAACTCTTTGATTTTCGTAGGCGTATTGCCTTTCAAAAACAAATATTTCATGCCAGCTCGATACTTGATTTTGTGCATTTTCATAAAAACAATCAGTTCCACTCACTCAAACGTCTTTTACATAACAACTGAGCGTCCAAAATGGCTGAAACTTTGGTGAGTAATTGTCAACAGATGAACGACGAAATCATCGTTATCATCATATTCATCGTTGCCAGTACGACATTGCACTCAAGTTCCTGTACGCTACAGAAATGGGTCAATGTGCTGCAGCATTAAGTCATATTGGACGATGTATGTTAAAATGAGTCCAGTGTCCATAGAGCTTAGAGGTACCAGACATTTCAAAGATTGACAAGTATTAAACCAGTTGGAACCAGTAACAACGAATAGTTACAAAGTATTCATTTGAATTAAATTACTTTTTTTCCATAGAGACGAATATTTCGTCTATTGCTTATTCCTTATAATCAACACATATAGAAAAATTATTCCTGGATAAGAGAAATTACAAAGAATTCCATGAAATTCCAATAGATACATATATCTCCGCACATGGCAAAGAAAACAGAAGAATAAAGCACCCTCACAAATTGTCATTTGGCTACTAAACTTTAATGTCCACATTAACAAAAGAAGCACTTAAGAAAACGAAATAATTTATTTCTCAATACGATAGTTAGGTGACTTAAGTTGGCAAACTGTCAATGCGCAATTTACTAATGGATTGTTACTCGCCAGGAACCTTTCCACCTAATTCAATGTTCTCTGAGTATCCTTAGCGAAAGAGGAGAAGGGAAAAAAGCTTCTGTGCTCACATGCAATTTTCTACTCGTACAAACGCGTGTTAGAAGGTTCAAACCAATAACAAACAATACATTGCATGCCTTAACCAGGTCTATATTTATGTAAGCTTTTATCTCACCCCATTTATGCCAAAATCAACTAGAATAAAGCGTTCTAGGAGGTAAGGCTGAGGAAACAGACCTCCATGGGCGATAAAACTGTGGTTGATGACGCGCACGATATGGACGGGGCACCTAACGGTTCAAGTAGAGTACAACCGACACTGGCCACTTGAACCTTCAGAAAGCTCTCACTCCCGACGGAGAGAATTTTTCAAGGATCCATTGCCGAAGCACGGCCTGATCCGATAAACCCCAAAATCATAAAATCTTAAGAAGGCAGTTCATTAAGTACCCGTGCTTGCTGTTAAGACAGGTTGTACTAAAGTGTACACTTTCGTTTGTTACACGTCGCCAAAGCAAATTTAGCAATGATTCATAGATTAGTTGGGTTTTTGCAAACATTTCACTTAGACGTTATACGTGTTTTCGCCAACATGGGAAAGGTGCAGCCACTAATTCACTTTGCACAGGGGCTGTTCAAAAAAGAATGATCATAATTTAATTATGGTCATAATTATTCGCAATAAAATTCAAACTTATTATATTCTGTTAGCTTAATGTGAAACGAACACGACGAGTTATTTCATTGTTGGTAGTCCTGATTCCCAGCTGTAAGAACCAGGCAAGTTCAGAGTATCGTCTACCGCCGCAATAGAGGTAACACGCGAGGAACAATATGCGGCTTCAGTCGAGGCTTTTACAGTGTTACAGGAGGCCAGTGGAGAGTCTGTTATTCCCTACAGAACAGCTCGAAGGAGTTTAAAATGTTTAAAGAGGGGAGACAATCAATTTCAAAGGAAGGTGGACCTGGTGCTCCAGTTAGTCCTCCTACGGAAGAAAACATCAACACTGCTGCTGCCATTGTGAGACAGGATTGACGAATTACCTTAAGATCAGTTTCTGAAGTACTGAACATTTCATTGGTTGCTACCCACACGTTGGTGCCAGAAACATTACACATGAGACGTGTTTGTGCGCGATGGGTTCCAAGACTGTTGATTCCCGAACAAAAGGACATTCGCATGCAGGTCTGTATGCAGTTAAAGTTGATGTTAGAGGAAGATTCGGAGTTTCTTTCAAACGTAATCACTGCTGATGAAACTTGGCTACATCATTTTGATTCTGAGAGCAAACAACAAAGCTCAGTGCGGAAATCTCCTTCATCAGCAAATCCCAAAAAAGCAAAAGTGGTTGCTTCTGCTGGGATAGATATGGTCATCTCATTCTTTGATATTCATGGAATGGTTTATCAGCATGTTGTACCTGCACACACATCAGTAACTGAGCAATATTGCAAGGATGTACTGAAAACATTGCAAGTCCATATCAGGCGCAAAAGGCCACATTTCCGTGAAGCAGAATGTATGCTGCATCACGATAATGCGCGGCCGCATATTGCCAATGTTGTTGCTGAATATCTTGCAAAAGTCAACGTGAAGTGCATCACTCACCCTCCCCTATATTACAGATTTATACCCATGTGACCTTTTTCTATTCTCTAACTTCAAGAAACGCCTTCGTGGCAGGTATTATCCATCATCAGAAGCAGTGGTGAAGGCTGCGAAGGCGATTTTGAAGGATCGCTTTGACAAGTGTTTCGCATTCAAGGGAGACTGTTTTGAGAAGGACCATAAAAATTATGAGGATGAGTAAAGGTACGTCGTCAAAAAAATTGTGATCTTTCTTTATTGAACAGCTTTCGTACTTCTGAGTGGGGAAAACCTTGAGAGAAACTAAGTGTAATTTTTCCTGTTTAGGGCAGCTTTGGGCATCTATGTCAACAGTAATAATTGGTTCAATGACTTATGGCTACCAAGAAAGTCATGAAAAATCTTCGATATGATTCTCGCAATTTTGGAACGAAAGTTCGTGAAGTGGCGGATGCCATAGGTGTGTCGATGGAAATGGAGGTTTATATTTTGCATGAATATTTGGAGAAGAAACAGTTATTATTCCGATGGGTGGCTCATTTGCTAACATTGAGCGACTAGTGGGTTTGACTTTCAACTTCAAACATCTGTTTGGAATTTTTATCAGAAATTTAAAAACTTTTTGTATCGAGTTGTCACTGCTAAACTCCACAACTAAGGAGAAGCAAAGACAATGTGTATCTTCCGGATAATCTGTCACATAGAAGGTTGGAAAAATAATGTCGAGGATTATTTGCGATGCCAAAGGTCTCATACTCCTGGATTTCTTGGAAAAACGATTACTGAATAATACTACAGTATCGATTCAACAAGAACTACAAAAAACACTCCCCATTTGGTGAACAAGAAAGTAATGCTTCACCACGACCGCGCACCAGTGCTTTTGTTTGGTGCAATCGCGTTATGAATTGCTGCTACACCCCTATCCCTCCGAATTTGCTGTCTGTGATTCCTTTTTCTTCTCAGATATGAAGGGAAAAGTAGCAAGGGCAAATTTAGATATAAAAAACAAGTAATCGTCCGGAAAGTGGCATATTTTGCAGAGTTTCGTAATTCCCCTTTTTGGAGCGGTTAAAGTGGGACAGGGAAATTGGAAAAAGTGGATATTCTGCAAGAGAGCTTTGCTACAAAATAATTTACGTTTGAAGAAATTAATTCCTAAAACTCAGATTTATTAGGGCAGCCTCGTAATTCGAGGAAGAACTTGAGAAATCTACAGAAGTTGCTATGCGCTTCACTGTCAAAACACATTACCCAGAAACTTTGGAGAGTACGTCTGACAAGAAGAAATGAAATTACTGTCATACAAACTTCGTAACACCTTGTCGTCATAACTGAAACACTACATTCTCCTGCCTGCTTAGAATTTACGTTAAGTGTAGTAGCATAAACAGCCGTTAGGGTGCTTCTGTAAGCCATAAAACGAGAAATATAACCTTCCTACTCATTAAAAGGAGAATGTTTCTTTTACTGCATCCTTACCTACAAGAATAGTTCCATAAATATCACCTTGTGTACTCATTTCCTGTGCTGAGGTAGAGCAAAGTGCTAAAACCCCTCTCTAAGAGACAACTGAGCATCGCATAAATGCTGTTATTAGCGGAACTCTTGGAAAAATGAACGTAATAGCAGATAAAACAGTTGCTTCAAAACTCTTACCGCTGTAAACAAGCTGTTACTTAGGCAAAAGTCGTGCATAAGTGTAAGAGTGCATTAATGGTCGCTTAGCAACGTACTGGTACATTATCTTTATGGATTCTACCACGTAGACAATGCACTATTCCGCTATAAAGAATTAACACAAAATTTGGCACATAGGTTTCACGTCTACTAAAGACGTGATACGAATGTTTCCAAAAAAATTCACTCCTAAATTATAATCTAATCTTTATGTGCAAAAATATACTAATTAAAAATAATTTCAATGGTTTACATTAAGAACTTTTCGTAACAAAATGCAATGTTGGTATATATTAACTATCTCAGTATATCTTATTAAGTCCTTTCCTTATTTTCTTTCACAATTTACGTCCTCCAAGTAACTTATTTCAAACGAAGAATGTAATGATATTCAGTGCAGTCCAGAGTCCATAAGGTTGCAGGACCTTCATCTTCCAGGATAAGACAAAACCATATAACTCTGACACTACCACCACGCTACAGAAACGGGCCAATGTTCTCCAACGTTAAGTCATATCGGACGATGAATGAAATGATGTTCAAATGAGCCCAGGGTCCATAGAGCTTGGAATTATCGGATATTCATATTTCAGGATAAAGCACAGGACCTGCTTCTAAGTGATACATCTGATTCGAGTGATTCTAGTGCTTGATATCTATCTTACATCTTCAAAATTGACATAATTTCTCAGAGAGTATTATTGGAGTTCTAATTTAATGTAGCTAGGGGGCGGCCTGTTAGCCTACCCCTCAGTGTTATTGTTCTTATTGTACTGTTACCTTCTTTTCACTCTGATCTGTAAAGCACTGTACTGCTGATCGATCAATAAAAAAATAAAAAAGAATTCTGGATAAAGCAGAACTTTATCACCGTGAAAAAGAATAGAACTAGTGACCTATTGAACGTGACACTACCACCATCATACAGAGACGGGCCATTGTCTTTCAACGTTAAGTTATATAGTGGACGATGAATCAAATGATACGTATTCAAATGAGACTACGGAAAATAGAGCTTATAGTCACCAGACATTTGTCTTTCATGATGAGGGAAAACTGTATTACACTGAATGAGATTAGAACTAGGGACCTCTTGAACGTGACGCTACCACCACTCTACAGAGAGGGGCCAATGTCCTCCAACGTTAAGTCATATCACTCGACGAATGAAATGATGTTCAAATGAGTCCAGGGTACATAGAGCTTAGAGATACTGGAAGCCTTATCACTCTGGCTGAGATAAGAACTAGGGACCTCTTGAACGTAGCACTACCACCACGCTACAGAGACGGGCCAATGTCCTCCAACGTTAAGTCATATCACTCGACGAATGAAATGATGTTCAAATGAGTCCAGAGTACATAGAGCTTGGTTACTAGATAAGGGAAAACCCTATCACTCTGACCAAGATTAGAGCTAGGGACCCCTTGAATGTAACACTACCATCCACCACGCTACAGAAACGAACTAATGTCCTCGAACTTTAGGTCATATGGGATGATGAATGAAATGATGCTCAAATGAGTCCAGGGTGTATAGAGCTTAGAATTACCAGATATTCATCTTTTAGAATAAAGGGAAACCTTATCACCCTGACTTAGATTGGAACTAGGGACCTATTGACAACACCACACTACAGAAATGGACCAATGTCCTCCAACGTTAACTCAACCCGGGTGATTAAAGAAGTGATGTTCAAATAAGTCGAGGGTTCATAGAGCTTAGTTACCAGACAACATGTTTTAGGATAAGGGAAAACCGTTCACACTGACCGAGATTTGAAGTAGGCACCTCTTGAGAACACCACGATGCAGAGACGGCCCAGAGTCCTCCAACGCTGTCATATCGGACGATGAATGAAACGACGTATAAATAGTCCAGGGTACATAGAGCTTAGAGTTACTGGATAAGGGAAAACCTTATCACCCTGACCTAGACTTGAGCTAGGCACCTCTTGAACGTGACACTACCACCTCGCTACAGAGAGGGACCAATGTCCTCCAACGTTAAGTCATATCGTACGATTAATGAAATGATGTTCAAATAAGTCCAGGGTCCATAGAGCTTAGTCACTAGACATTCATGATTCAGGATAAGGGAAAACCCTTCACACTGACCGAGATTTAAAGTAGGGACCTCTTGAAAACATCACGATGCAGAGACGGCCCTGTGCCCTCCAACGCTGTCATATCGGTCGATGAATGAAATGACGTATAAATGAGTCCAGGGTACATAGAGCTTAGATTTATTAGATAAGGGAAAACCTTATCGCCCTGCCCGAGACTTCAACTAGGGACTTCTTGAACATGACACTACCACCTCGCTACAGAGAGGGACCAATGTCATTTCGGGCGATTAATAAAATGATGTTAAAATGTGTCCAGGTTCCATAGAGATTAGTTACCAGATATTCATGTTTCAGGATAAGGGAAAACCCTTCACACTGACCGAGATTTGAAGGAGGGACCTCTTGAGAATACCACGATGCAGAGACGGCCCAGTGTCCTCCAACGCTGTCACATCGTACGATGAATGAAACGACGTATATTTGAGTCCAGGGTACATAGAGCTTAGAGTTACTGGATATGGGAAAACCTTGTCACCCTGACCGAAACTTGAACTAGGGACATCATGAACGTGACACTACCACCAGGCTAGAAAGAGTGACCAATGTCCTCCACGTTAAGTCATCGCGGACGATTAGTGAAATGATGTTCAAATAAGTCCAGGCTCCATAGAACTTAGTTATCAGACATTCATATTTTAGGATAAGGGAAAGCCCTATCACACTGCCCGAGATTTGAAGTAGGGACCTCTTGAGAACACCACGATGCAGAGACGCCCCAGTGTCCTCCAATGCTGTCATATCGGACGATGAATGAAACGACGTATAAATGAGTCCGGAGTACTTAGAGCTTAGAGTTACTGGATAAGGGAAAGCCTTATCACCCTCTCCGAGACTTGAGCTAGGGACCTCTGGAACGTCACACTACTACCACGCTACGCGCTAATGTGCGCCACTGTGGTTCATCGCCCGCACCACAGCAGCTGAAGGGGACAGACACCCTCCCCTACGGGGTATTGCAACAAGACAGTGCAGCATCCCATACTGAATTAAAAACCGTGGAAAAAGTTCAGTAATTGGGAGAAATCGTACTACTACCACACCCAGAATACAGCCCTGATCCTGCGCCATCAAATTATCATATTTTTCGATCCATGGCCTATTTTCTAATTGGAAGAAATTTTGACAAGTTTGAAGCAGTGTAAGTGGCTGTCACTGAATTCTTCCCATCAAAAACATAATCTAATTGTCTGTACTTTGAAAATCTGTTAACTGCTTGTCAAAAACTTTTCAAATAATTATTTTTCATAAAGAACTATTTTGCTTATATGAGACAGCATCTATACTTTATATTTTTTTTAAACTTGAAGAATTATGTGTTAGTGAGGAATGGAAGCAATCTAGTGTGCCAATCCGCTGCGCATTTGTTTGTAACCAGTGCACATTTAGAACGCGCGTGTTTTTTTCTGTCGCTTCATTCTGCCGTGGGTGTAATACTTCATCCCCAGCATTCATTAAAACTGAAACCCAGATCAAACGTTCCGCTTTCAATTTTATGAAGCAAACAAATTTCAGTATCTGCTTCAGTTGCTGTAAACAATTGCCGCACGTAACACGTTTCATGCCCATTGCTTCTTGCGTAGTGCCCAAATGCAGTTCTAAAAGGGATATTTAATTTTTACTTGAAAGTATATCGCTATACAATAGTAAATTGGTGCATATTAATGAAATGGATTTGATTATATCTCAACTCTTTCCTTCATATTCCTGTACAATTATATTATTATTAGTTATTAGTTATTTACGTCTTAAAGATTCAGCAAGAAGGCCCAGGTGGTAGCCCGTATTTGGGAGGCACAGGTTCGATTCCTTTGGATGACCTACCTTGACGTGAGGAATAGATAAAATAGACCAAGACTGAAACTCCGAGCCAAATTCTCTTGTAGCATAACATGAACTAAAATATAAAATGAATTGAATTTTTGTAGTTTCTGGGCAGAGATAGGAGGAATTATGGGAAAAATAGCAATGGGAGACATGTGGAGATTAGAGGAAAGGAATACAAGCGATGTAGGTAAATTGGTAAAAAGCAGAATAGAAGATATAGAAAGACAGGAAATATGGGGAAGTCTAGAAAATATGAAATTATCACAATTTTACAAACAAATAAAAAGAAATTAATTGTTCTTTCACACTAGCCGTGTGTAGGACGCACTATAAAAGCGTAGAGCCAGACTGAAAAATTCAATGCCATAGCCGGGATTTGAACCACGGATCTTCTGGTTTCCGTTCAGCAGATCTAACCATTTGTGCTACTATGGCCAACGTGTCAATAAGACATTAAATTCAACTGACTCGTGTTTTTCCCGATAAACCACTAGGAGTTCTCATAAACACATGAGACAGCTACCTTAATGACGACTTACTACGCTGTAAGTACTTTAAGGCCCGGGTTTTATAGTTCGGACCACTATTAGGTACAATTAATGGAAATTAATTGTTCTTTCACACTAGCCGTGTGTAGGACGCACTATGAAAGCGTAGAGCCAGACTGAAAAATTCAATACCATAGCCGGGTCTGGACGGAAACCAGAAGATCCGTGGTTCAAATCCCGGCTATGGCATTGAATTTTTCAGTCTAGCTCTACGCTTTCAAATAAAAAGAAATTGGGGACGAGAAGCATATGTAGATTACTGCAATAGCAACAGAGAGAAGGGCCACCTTGGATATGATCAGGAGCAATATTTCTAAGAGGGATAAGAGGTAGGGGAAAATGGAACTTTTGAATGGTGTGGGGGGAAAGATGAAATGTGTAGTGTTTAACGCCCGCTTCTACTACATATGGCACCGCAGGCGATGACACTGATGATACATGAGATGAAGATGGAGCACTGGTGGAATGAAACGGCGGGGGAAACCGGAGGTCCTGGAGAAAACTCACCCAGCGCCCTGTTGTCCATCACAAATCTCACTTTGCGGTCGCCTGGGATTGAACCCGGGCCGCCTTGGTGAGAGCCAAGCGGTCTAAACACTGAGCCACGGCGCGGCCTTGTGGGGAGGAAAGAAAGCATAGAACACTATGTAACAGAATGCGAGGAGGTTGCAATATGGAGAAAAAAGGTTTAGGAATAAAAATGGGAGCAACTAGAGAAGTTATAGTTATAGTAGCTATAAAATGTTAACGGTCAGGGAGGTAAAGAAGGTTAGAAGTATTGGTGTGTTCTTGCAGAAGGTAAAAGAAAAATGGGCCAGAAATGTAAAGAATATAAGAGAGGAAGATGTGGGGGAAGAATGGGACTGATTAAGTAATCAAGGAGGTATGGAGGTTAAGAGCTATCTGACAGAGCAGAAGACCAGGGTGTCATGCAAGCCAAGGTAGCAACAAGGTAAAGACAAATAAATGTAACGAATATAATACAGGAAGGTGAGGGGGAAGAATGGGACTAATTAAGTAACAAGGAGGCATGGAGGTTAAGAGCTACATGGCAGAGCAGAAGACCAAGATGTCATGCAAGCCAAGGTAGCAACAAGGTAAAGCTAAATAAATGTAAAGAATATAGGAAAGGAAGGTGAGGGGGAAGAATGGGAGTGATTCATTAATTAAGGAGGCATGGAGGTTAAGAGATACCTGGCACAGCAGAAGACCAGGGTGTCATGCAAGCCAAGGTAGCAACATGGTAAAGACAAATAAATGTAAAGAATATAAGAAAGGAAGGTGAGGGGGTAGAATGGGACTAATTAAGTAATCAAGAAGGCATGGAGGTTAAGATCTACCTGACAGAGAAGAAGACCAGGGTGCCATGCAAGCCAAGGTAGCAACAAGGTAATTACAAATAAATGAAAGGAATAAAAGAAAGGAAGATGAGGGGGAAGAAAGGGACTAATTAAGTAACAAGGAGGTATGGAGGTTAAGAGCTACCTGACAGAGCAGAAGACCAGGTTGTCATGTAAGACAAGGAAGCAACAAGGTAAAGACAAATAAATGTAAAGAATATAAGAAAGGAAGATGAGGGGGAAGAAAGGGACTAATTAAGTAACAAGGAGGTATGGAGGTTAAGAGCTACCTGACAGAGCAGAAGACCAGGTTGTCATGTAAGACAAGGAAGCAACAAGGTAAAGACAAATAAATGTAAAGAATATAAGAAAGGAAGGTGAGGGGGTAGAATGGGACTAATTAAGTAACAAGGAGGCATGGAGGTTAAGATCTACCTGGCAGAGCAGAAGACCAGGGTGTCATGTAAGACAAGGAAGCAACAAGGTAAAGACAAATAAATGTAAAGAATATAAGGAAGGAAGGTGAGGGGGAAGAATGGGACTAATTAAGTAATCAAGGAGGCATGGAGGTTAGGAGCTACCTGGCAGAGCAGAAGACCAGGGTGTCATGTAAGCCAAGGTAGCTACAAGGTAAAGACAAATAAATATAAAGAATATAATAAAGGAAGATGAGGGGGAAGAAAGGGACTAATTAAGTAACAAGGAGGTATGGAGGTTAAGAGCTACCTGGCAGAACAGAAGACCAGGGTGTCATGTAAGCCATGGTAGCAACAAGGTAAAGACAAATAAATGTAGTCAAAAGTTGTAATTTGTAAAATTTTGGGACATGCACAATAAATATATTTTCAATTTTGAATTTTTGAATTTAAAGGAAATCACTGACCCATGTAACATTTCCGTCGTGTAATTAGTAACCTTATTTTAACTTTCAAATGAATTATTGTGTTTGTCCTCGAATACTACCAGGAGAGCAACCAATTGGAGACCTGTCATAACTGACCTGAAGAATAGAGAATTTACCAGTATAAATTTGTGCGCCGTGGCTCAGTGGTTAGACCGCTTGGCTCTCACCAAGGCGGCCCGGGTTTGATCCCAGGTGACCGAAAAGTGAGATTTGTGGTGGAAAACACGGCTCTGGGGCGGGTTTTCTCCGGGACCTCCGGTTTCCCCGCCATCTCATTTCACCGGTGCTCCATCTTCATCTCATGTATCATCAGTGTCATCGCCTGCGGTGCCGTATGTAGTAAAAGCGGGCGTTAAACACTACACATTTCATTTCATTTGTTTAAGTTTCCAAAGATAGCAATGACGTTCACACTATTACCCTCCACGTCCCTTACTTGACAGCTGTCATGTGTATTCTGTTTAAAATTAGTGTAGAAGCAAGTGGTACAGGGAATTATGTTTCAGCTTAAGTCTAAGAGGTTTATGTTGAAGACTATGCACTCATGTCCTAACATCTTGCATATCGTGTGGAATACCTGATTATTTAGTGTAAAAAAACTAAAATTTTTTGTGTTGGAGCCGCAACGAGCAAGTAGAGTCTTTACTTAACTCATGTGCACGTCGGCCGCTTCCTTTGACGAACCCTTATAATCGTTTTGCAACCTCGGCACTTCTTCTCGCAGTCCGTTCTGCAAGGTTGCCACCTTCCTCGATACGTCATGGGTATCGTACGAGGTTTCGTGTAAATAAATTATCTTATGTCCATTACTGCAAAAATTCGTTAGTTTTGAATATATATAAATTTATACTGGATTCCATAGCAACCCTTATCTTACTCAAAGTGCGGTATTTGAATCCCAGCTCCTTTAGGAGGCCGCGCAAAGTGCCGCGCCCATAAGGCGAATCACAAATATCTTCCAAATGTGCAACCAATTCGTCTAAGGTGGGCGCTCTTCCTTTTGCACAGAATCTATAAATATCTCACCGCATTAAATCGCGGTGAAATTATCCACTTTAGAGATTTACTTTCACACTTGATCGACGTCTTTGGTATTCCTTTCGTCACAATATTTCTTACTGTATTTCTGTGAATACCCAGAATTTATCATCAGGTTCGTTGCATGACTCCTTACGAAGATTATTTGTCAGCACATATTTATATGTGTTCAAAACAAGCCCTTGAATTTGCTTAGAAACAGTTCCCGTTATTACTTTGTTTAGTGGGGCATTTCCAGTAACATAACTCGGCCCAGCAACACTTTCCAAGTTATTCACACTATTGTCATCACTTGACTGAAAGTTATCTAATATTTCATTTGCATTTAGCACTGCATTTCTCTCCCACGGTCCTCACATCGTGACACACAATGAATTTCTGCACGTAATGAAACAGAGCAACTGGAAGTTGGAACTTTGGCAACTGAGACTCCACGTGGAGTAAATATGCGACCGTCACTTAGAGAAAAACAGGGTTGCTATTGGTCCTCAACGACAGTGTTCCGTTTTTGAAGTGTAGAGATAGGTTTATGATGGTCATTAGTGGGTGGTAGGGTGGTTTTCCTTTGAGTGGCAAACTGCACTTGCATTCACTAGACAGACTCTAGAGTAGCCGCATTCCCTTAAAAGCCCTGGGTGTTCAGCGGGCGTGCCTGTTTTCAATATCCGCTTGGCACCTCATGTATGCCAGTTCCTCCCTCTCCCCCTCCCTCTCAGCCGTATGCGTTAACCTGTGTGCGCAAAGGTCAGTGTGTATCTTCATCTAGACGAGTGAACTTGGTTATCACGTGCTTTGTTGGGAACACTAAATCTGTGAAACTTATCAGTTAGAATGCAGTAAAAGAAAAACTAAAGCCCAATCTTCCAGAAAAGTCTGTTCTTGTGATAGACAACGCTTCATATCACAATGTGACCAGAGAAAAATGCCACAGAGCGAACACAAATAAGCAGGATATGCAAGACTGGTTGGTTAAGCATAGGATTCCGTTCGGAAGCCATATGCTGAAAGCGGAACTATATGATCTTATAAAGTTACATAAGCTAGAACATAAGAAATATATTGTGAATGCAATTTTAGAAGAAGATGGGCACGTAGTTCTTCGCTTACCACCGTACCATCCCGACCTGAATGCCAATGGAAAAATTTGGGCAAATATAAAAGAATGGGTTGCGCTTTGCAATGTGAGCTTCAACATGGGAGACGTGTGGCGTTTGTGCGAACAGCGATTTGGTGAAATAGGAGAAGCAGAATGGGGTCCAGTTTGCCAGCATTTTCACCAAGTGGAAGAGAAATATATAAAAACTGAGGGTCTCCTAGAAACAGAAGTGGAAAAGCTAACGATCACTGTTAATGACGACAGTAGCAGCAGTGATTCGGAAAGTGATTACTCAACAATGTCTGAATATGAGTGCAGCAGCAGAGCCGAGAGGTACGTTTTCGAGGGATGTGCAGACGACATGCTGGACGGCATCGAGGAACTTTCCCAATCACCTCACACCTAAGCATCGCCCATCGGTGGTGAAAGTCGCTCCTAAGGTAAGCAATGCATTATGCCAGGGTTTTTACGGAAGTAAGTTAACTCTACCGGCGAGTGCGCAGGGAAGAAAGAGACAGATAGAGGTGGTAGCGCTAAACGCTTGCCGCCGCGAAAGCGACTTTCTAGAGCAATGACTGGGAGGTATATTGGAATTGGGATTTCAATTACAGAGGGGATTCAGTACGCAGGCTACCATGCTGGGCTCATTGTTACTATGTCCCCCAAGTGGCACACCCCCGGGAGGAAGGACGAGGCGAAGCAGACAGGGGGTGGCCGACCCAAAGAGCCACAACAGTACAGAGGGCAGGATCCCTATATTTTACTCTGATAGAGACTTCCACCAACAGGCCAGGACAACGAACTCGCTCCCCTACAGCAGGACAGCAACGATCCCAGCAGCCGAGCCCTAATTGTACAAGGCAGCAGTGGCGGCTGGTGGGTTAAATTATTGGTGGTGACAAATGAAAAATAAAATACAGAGTAGTAATGACTTACCTATTTATACAGATTCTCTGCTCTACTCTCCTTAGATGTGGCGAATCTATCGATAACTTTTGCGTTGAAATCGCTGATCTTCATAACAAAATATCTCTCAATTGAAAGCATTGCTAATGCTGACAATCGGTCCTGTGACATTGTGCTCCTAAGGAAAGTTTTTATTCTTTTTAAAGTTGAGAAACAGCATTCTGCTTCAGCGGTAGACATTGGCATAGTTAACAGTACTCGGGGGAGTTTGACATATTCGCTGAATGTGGCACATAAATTGTTTTCCCTATTGAAGTCATCAAGCACAAAGCGCCGGACATTCCACGAAATTCCTCTCGACTGTAAATTACAGTCAATTCTCTACGAATTTTTGTTCCAATGATAAAAGGATAGAACCTTATTGTTTCTCTAAGGGAAACCTCTGGAAATGTCTTAGAAATGTTCTTGATGGAACAAAGTTGAGGCTACCAGATGCCCCGTGAAGTTAAATCTGTCCTTTGCTTCTCTAAGAATGTCACATACTTCAAGAGCTTCTCTTCTTTTCACATCATGATCTTCTATTGTTCTCCTCTTAATTGCAGTTTCTTCGTGTTCCTCGATATCCACGCTATTTCTTACCTTTTGCACTTCCCTTTTAAATGCGTTTAGCTGGGCAAGGGCAAATGTTGCATAGCAGTCTCGTTTCTGCAGCTGATTGTACAAAAGTCCACATGGGGCATGATCTTGTAGAAGAAAGACAGCCAGAGTACAAAACTATAATCTTTCAAAGTGGCCATAAACCCAGAAGTCTGAACAAGTGTGGCGTTTAACAGAGCTCTCTTCTGAATAACCTCCATGCATTTAATTAAATTCTCCCTGTGTTCGAAAAGCAGAGCACATAGAAGCTAAGCCTGAAGGTCACGCTATAGCCGTTGCTAAGATTAGGAAGAGCTAAGTTTATAAACCTCCATTTAAGCAATGTATAAGAAGCCCCTCCCATCTCTTCACCTTCCCGCAAACCCCCCAGAAAGCCTAAATTTGGGCGAAATCTTAGGTTAACTTTTCGCTGCAAACCTGCGGCTCCTACAGCTAATCACTGTTTATTTCGACTTCTGCGGTCATGGGCAGCTACAGACGATAAGCGTAATTGAAACATGTTTGTGTATAAAACAATGCAAGCAAGTACAGCTTTACTGTGCAATATGCACCTGTTGTATATTCAGAATCAGTGGGTGTAGCGCAAACCCGCAACCTTATGGAGGAACTGCCCCTGCAAGGCAGGCGATCCGAATCCCAAAGGACCCTGGCTGGCGGTCACGAAATGGTCGCAGCAGAGGAGCTAAGGTCAGCAACCGAACTACCGGAGGAGGAAGTAGTTTTCCTCAGAGCATATCATCCTGCCATGCACCGCCGAAACACCCACCGACACTTTCACCCTGTAAGAGACAGAACGGGCCGACCTTGAAGGATGCTGTTGTGTATGTTACGTCATTTTGCTGCTTTACGGGGTGTACAAAGCGTCTTTTTACTTCAATAAAGAGCGTTTTTTATTTCTACGAACTCGCAAAGTCACATTTTTTTAGTTATTAAATTATCTTCGTCATAGTTTAATAACACTAAGTTTTTTCAGAGAAACTTGTAAGAAATCTTTGAAAATTCTCTAGTATTAGATGACAACTTACAGACCAAGTAAACAATTTAATAACTTGCATACCCCTGTATTACAGAGGGAGTCGGATTATTACGTTTGTCCGCTTCTACGTTGATGAATTACTCAGCATGTCGCTGACCAACGGGAGATTTAGTTGGCATGGCTTTACATGCCATTCCTTTGCTTGAATAAGAAACTTTGATGAAGCAGTCATGTCATTTGGAAATGCAGGGCTCTCCAAGAGATTAAACTCCTGTTTATCTTAGACAAGTCCTTTTATATTAATCGGATTACCATTTTGCATATTCATGAAGCAAGAAAGTCCTTCGGCCGTACACCGCACTAGATCCTGCTCGACTTCAAAGGTTTACCCTACAGAAATATGGACTCATAAAGATTTTAAAGCAAGGACTTCCACATGCAGTTTGTCAAGTTGTTACGCGTTTATGTAAACCAGTGGTCACGTCGCAAAGGAGTATGGGAGGTTTAGATGGCGCAGAGAGCTTAGTAGAGGGAGGGTGAAGTACATAAGTGGCCTGAAAAGTTTCCGAACTAATAAAGATACAAGATGCTCTTTTATTTCTCTCAAAATAGTCTCCTTGTAACTCTACACACTTCTCCCTTCTCTGTACCCCGTCTAAATAGTACTCGACGTTTTTCTCTGCAAAATAATTGTGCACCAAGGTGATTGCCTCTTCATTTGACGAAAATTTCTGTCCTCCGTGCGTAATTTTCAGATGAGGGAACAAAAAGAAGTCGCTTAGGGATATATCTGGGGAGTCAAGCAGTTCAAACCGTAATTCGTGGATTTTTGCTATTACAACCGCTGAAGTGTGAGACGGTGCGTTGTCCCGGTGAAACACGATTTTCTTTTTCTGCATATGTGTCCGTTTATAGGCAAGTTCTGCCTTCAGCTTGTCAAGTAATGATGCATAGTATGCTCCTGTAATGGTTTTACCTTTTTGAAGATATTCGATTGAAATAACTCCATTACTATCCCAAAAACAGTCACCATCACTTTCCCAGCCGAAAAAAAAAACAGTTTTTGCTTTTTTGGAGCTGGTTGCCCCTTTGCAGTCTTCTGTTTTAGCTGTATTGTAGTTCCGGAAGCACAATGGTCTAAGCTGAATTTAAACATGGCCGTAAGATCTTGGGAGACGACGTACAAAAGCTAAAATTACCGAGGGAAACATCGCTGAAGTTCCACATAATGGTGCTAGATGACTGCCGAATTAAAGTGAGAAAGATAGCAGAGGCTATTGACATGTCAAAATAACTTGTTTCTCACATATTATATTAACATTTAGACATGAGAAAGCTGTCCGCGCGTTGGGTGCCGCGTTTGCTCACGTTAGACTAAAAATGTGTTTGAATGAACATTTCCAACGCCCTGTTAGCGCAGTTTAGGCACAATAAATGCGATTTTTGGTGCCAATTAGTTACTGCAGATGAAACATGGATACACCATTATATGTCCGAAGCAAAAACACAGACCAAATGGTGGCCTGCAAAAGGGGAACCGGCTGCAAATGAAGCGAAAACTATCATTGCGCTAGGAAAGGGATGGCGATTCTTTTTGGGATAGTCATAGAGTTATTTTAAACAATTCTTGTAGAAAGGAAAAACCATTACAGGAACATGCTACGCATCATTACTTGACAAACTGAAGGCGTAACTTGCGGATAAACTGCCACATTTGCAGGAAAAGAAAGTCCTATTTCACCAAGACGACGCCCCTACTCACAACTCAGCGGTTGCATTGGCGAAAATCCATGAATTACTTTTTGAACTGCTTGACGCAACAGATCTCGGCCCAAGCAACTTCTGTTTGTTCCCTCATCTAATAATTGCGCCCGGAGCACAGCGATTTTCGTCAAATGGAGAGGCAATCACCTTCGTGAACAATCATTTTAGAGAGTAAATCACCGAGTACTATTTGGACGGGTTACAGAGATGGGAACGTCTCTAGGAGAAGTGCGTACAGTTACAAGGAGACTATGTTGGAAAACGTCGAGTACTATTTGGACGGGTTACAGAGATGAGAGCATCGCTGGGAGAAGTGTGTAGAGTTACAAGGAGACTATGCTGAAAAACGCCGAGTACTATTTGGACGGGTTACAGAGATGGGAACATCGCTGGGAGAAGTGTGTAGAGTTACACGGAGACTATGTTGAAAAACGCCGAGTACTATTTGGACGGGTTACAGAGATGGGAACATCGCTGGGAGAAGTGTGTAGAGTTACACGGAGACTATGTTGAAAAACGCCGAGTACTATTTGGACGGGTTACACAGATGGGAGCATCGCTGGGAGAAGTGTGTAGAGTTACACGGAGACTATGTTGAAAAACGCCGAGTACTATTTGGACGGGTTACAGAGATGGGAACATCGCTGGGAGAAGTGTGTAGAGTTACACGGAGACTATGTTGAAAAACGCCGAGTACTATTTGGACGGGTTACAGAGATGGGAACATCGCTGGGAGAAGTGTGTAGAGTTACACGGAGACTATGTTGAAAAACGCCGAGTACTATTTGGACGGGTTACAGAGATGGGAACATCGCTGGGAGAAGTGTGTAGAGTTACACGGAGACTATGTTGAAAAACGCCGAGTACTATTTGGACGGGTTACAGAGATGGGAGCATCGCTGGGAGAAGTGTGTAGAGTTACAAGGAGACTATGTTGAAAAACGCTGAGTACTATTTGGACGGGTTACAGAGATGAGAACATCGCTGGGAGAAGTGTGTAGAGTTACAAGGAGACTGTGTTGAAAAACGCCGAGTACTATTTGGACTGGTTACAGAGATGGGAACATCGCTGGGAGAAGTGTGTAGAGTTACAAGGAGACTATGTTGAAAAACGCCGAGTACTATTTGGACGGGTTACAGAGATGGGAACATCGCTGGGAGAAGTGTGTAAAGTTACAAGGAGACTATGTTGAAAAACGCCGAGTACTATTTGGACGGGTTACAGAGATGGGAACATCGCTGGGAGAAGTGTGTAGAGTTACAAGGAGACTATGTTGAAAAACGCCGAGTACTACTTGGACGTGTTACAGAGATGGGAACATCGCTGGGAGAAGTGTGTAGAGTTACAAGGAGACTATGTTGAAAAACGCCGAGTACTATTTGGACGTGTTACAGAGATGGGAGCATCACTGGGAGAAGTGTGTAGAGTTACAAGGAGACTATGCTGAAAAACGCCGAGTACTATTTGGACGGGTTACAGAGATGGGAACATCGCTGGGAGAAGTGTGTAGAGTTACAAGGAGACTATGTTGAAAAACGCCGAGTACTACTTGGACGTGTTACAGAGATGGGAACATCGCTGGGAGAAGTGTGTAGAGTTACAAGGTGACTATGCTGAAAAACGCCGAGTACTATTTGGACGTGTTACAGAGATGGGAACATCGCTGAAAAATTCTGAAAAGTTATTGTATTTTTATTAGGGCTGGAATTTTTCAGATCACGTATGTATTTTCTTGGTATATGGAATGTAAATCTGTAATTTTCTAGGATGTCCTCCATAAATGGTAAACTGTACGGTATAGAAAAAATTTTGCTGTTACAAATGTAGATCTCGCTAAACCATGATGTATTAAATAATACGAGGACTCTTCAATAAAGAATGATCATAAGTTTTTACGGTCATAATTTTTGGCACTAAAATTCAACCTTATGTTATCTTAATGTGATTCAAACACGCCGTAGTAGTTTTATTGTTGGCACTTCTGGTTCCTGCCTGTGAGAACCGGGCAACTTCAGACATGTTCAGTATCGCCTACCGCTGCAATGGATGTACCATGCAGTTAAAGTTGATGTTAGAGGAAGATCCGGGTTTTCTTTCAAACGTAATCACTGCCGATGAAACTTGGTTACATCATTTTGATCCTGAGAGCAAAAAGCAAAGCTCAGTGTGGAAATCTCCTTCATCATCAACCCCCAAAAAGCAAAAGTGGTCGCTTCTGCCGGGAAAGTTATGATCATCTCATTCTTTGATATTCATGGAATGGTTTATCAGCATGTTGTGCCTGCACACACATCAGTAACTGGGCAATAAATACTACAGGGATGTCCTGAAAACATTGCAAGTCCATATCAGGCGCAAAAGACATTTCCGTGAAGCAGGCTGGATGCTGCCCCACGATAATGCGCGGCTGCATATTGCCAATGTTGTTGCTGAATATCTTGCAAAAATCAACAAAAGTGCATCCCTCACCCTCCCTATAGTCCGGATTTAGCCCTATATGACTTTTCTCTATTCCTTATCTTGAAGAAACACCTTCGTGGGAGGCATTATCCATCATCAGAAGCAGTGGTGAAGGCTGCGGAGGCGATTTTTAAGGTTCTCTCAAAAATGGTTTCCAGCATGTCTTTGAAGACTGACAGAAACGCTGGGACAAGTGCATCGCATTCAGGGGAGACTATTTTGAGAAGGACCATCAAAATTATGAGGATGAGTAAAGGTACGTTGTGAAAAAAATTTGTGTTCATTCTTTATTTAACAGTCCTTGTATTTTGTAATTAGCCATCTCCAAGATATTTTTTGTTATTCATTTAAATTTTCTAATGCAATTTTCTCAAATGATAAGCATTTATTCTTTCTTATCCTCGCTACCATTCAAAAAGAATGGAATTTACAGCCAGCACTTACCGACCACCTTTAGAAGATTTAAAAATCAACGAAAGTCTACTCTACTCCCAAATTCCATAGAACTAAAACAATTATAAAAATGTCTATCTAACATATAATGAAATGAGCTTTGTACAAGGGCCGTGTAACAGCCCAAGAAGCCAGCTGGAGCACTGACAGTGTTACCAACGTTTGAAGCAGAGACAAACATTTCCTGTGTCACTTGTGTGGCAGGAACTTCATAAAGCCTGCAGCTTTGGACCATCTGTTGACCCTTTGACCTTACTCGTGCCACGGATCGCTCGCTCTTCTTGTATTAATTGCTCTCCCAAAACACGCGTTCCTAATCCTTCTCTCTGTGACACTGGTTTGGATGAATGTTTAAAACAGTACAGACGCGACCAAAACATGACACATCGGACGACAGACTGTGTTAGCATGTCCAAACAGTTGAACGTCGGTGTGTGAACAGCATAACTTAATAAAAGCAGTTAGGCTATTGATGCCTGCCTCGGTAGCGTAGATAGTAGCGTCTCTGCCACAAGTTCAAGAGGTCCCTAGTTCTTATCTAGGTCAGAGTGAAGGCTTTCTCTTATCCTAAGAGATGAATGTCTGGTACTCTAAGCTTTATGTACCATGGGATCATTTAAACATCACTTCATTCATCGTTCAATATGATTTAACGTTGGAAAACACAAATTAAAACCACGGCTATTCAAACTGATATTTTTGGTCAAATATTATAACCTACAGTAAGATTAAATATAAATGTTTTGTGAAGTTATCTCTATTAAATACAAGGAGCGTCCAAAAAGTAAGTTCTGTTTCAACTTACCTCCGTTGCAGCGCTGCGATCGCAGTTCCACACATGCGCGGTAGACGCTCTGTATCAAGGAGAAGAAATGTGCGCCATTATGAGATCGCTGTCAGTCACGTACGCTTTGTTGTGCTTGTTTACAATGTCGGTGTTTATTGAAAATCCCGCCGCTTGTGAAATCAGATCTATGATTCGTTTTCTGAATGCTTGGAAAGTGAAACTAATTGAAATTTATCGACAAATTTGCGATGTTTACGAACAAAATGCGATGAGTGATACAATGGTGAGCAGATGGGTCCGACAGTTCAATGAAGGACGTAGTGAAGTGGACGATGAACAACAAAGTGGGCTTCCATTTTTGGTTACAGAACAACTGGTTCATGCGATTGGTGACAAGATCGAGGAAAACCGCAGGTTTACAATTAGTGCTCCAGTTATGGAATTGCCCCAAAACTCACGATCACTAGTTCATGAAATTGTTATCGAAAATCTAAAATTTCGTAAACTTTGCTCACGTTGGGTGCCAAAGATTCTTACTGAGAAACTCAAAACAAAACGAATGGATGGTGCACTTCAGTTTTTGACCCGTTATGATGAAGGCGGCGAAGAATTACTGACACAGATGGTCACAGGAGATGAAACTTGGGTCTCTTACGACTGCCCTGAAAGTAAGCGTCAATCAATGGAACACACCTCATGCCCAGCAAAGGTTAAGCCGAAACAAATCTTGATACCTCGAAAAATGATGTGCACATTCTTCTGGGACAGCTGAGTCCAGATGTTCTACTCCAATTAATCCTGGACCCGTAGGTCTAAGACCCGGGCCACTTTCAACCAGAGAGTATCCGAGCTGTTCCAGAGGGCGCTCGGCGTCCTCCGTGGGGCTTTCCAGACGGCAAGACCTGGGTTACTAACAAGCGCTCCCCCACCCCCAATCTGGTCCGAGGACACAAGACCGGATGGAAGTGGGTACGCCACTTACGCGTGCCAAAACCAAAATGGTAAGGCTACCGATATGACCTCGGTGGGGCCGCCTGGCGATATGGCTGACCTTCTACTAGCTTTGCAGGCTAGTACCCGGGAATATTAATGGCTTCCCTCAACCCCGTCCGGAGACGTACCCGATCACCTACGGGTATCGGGAACCACTGCCCCCTCGAGACCAACACAATCCGAATAACTCCCAAAGGAGGGGCTCAGATGTTCGGCCCGAGGTTCTTGAAGTAACGTCAGAGGTACCACGAGTGCTAAGGGTTCGTAGCACCCACACCACGGCAGCTGAAAGGGACGAATCCCCTCCCCTACTGGAATTGTTCTGGGATAGGAAAGACGTCTTACGTATTGATTTCTTACCGCGTGGTCAAACAATGAAAGCAGATATTTATTGCGAGACACTTAGGAAATTGCGCCACCAATACAGAATAAGTGCCAATGAATGCTATCAAAAGGTGTCGTTTTGTCACGACAACGTACTACCACACACTGCAAATGCGACGAGAAATATACTACAGGGATTTGGCTGGGACGTGTAAAGCCCTGACCTAACTTTTAGCGACCTTCATCTGTTTTTGCATCTCAAATCTTACCTTGGCGGTCAACACTTCAACAATGTCGAACAGCTGAATGAAAATGTTTCCAACTGGTTGAAGACACAGCCGGCAAACTTCTATGAAGAAGGTACACAAAAACTTGTGCCTCGCTATGACAAATGCCTGCAAAATTTCGGAAGTTATGTGGAAAAGTAGTTTAAGAGTTGTAGAATTTTGTGCAATAAATAATTTTTCTGTATCTGTACACAATTTAATTTTATTACCAAACAGAGCTTACTTTCTGGACGTAACTTGTATTAAGATATTGGAGGTATGGCAATGGATTATGAGGCCATTTTGGCTTGGGATGAAATGACATCAAATATGAGGGTTGGTTTTCACACAAATTCCTAGAAATAGTTCGGACTATTTCGATAGTGAAAGGGGAAGGTTGCTATCCAACGTTGTCATACTAGGTGTGGCAGCCTAGCTTGCGATTTCTAGGAAAGTGAGGTAGGATTTGTTAGAAGTTTATAGACGGACTCCAAGTGGTACAGCAAACATAGCAAAAACTAGAAATGAGATGGAAATATTGCATTAAAATTAATTGTTCTTTCAGACTAGCCGTGCGTAGGATGCACTTTGAAATTGTAGAGCCAGACTGAAAAGTTCAATACCATAGCCGGGATTTGAACCACGGATCTTCTGGTCTCCGTCCAGCCGCTCTAAACCATTGAGATATTGTGGCCAACGTGCCGACGTTACATTAAATTCTCCAACTGACTCGTGTCTTTCCCGGTAACCCACTAGGAGTTCTCATAAACACAAGAGACAACTACCTTAATGGCGACTTACTATGCTGTAAGTACTTTAAGGACCGGGCTTTATAGTTTGGACCACTCTTAGGAACAATTAATGGAAATAAATTATTCTTTCACACTAGCCATATGTAGGATGCACTATGAAAGGGTACAGCCATACTGAAAAATTTAATGCCATAGCCGGGATTTGAACCACGGATCTTCTGGTCTCCGTCCAGCCGCTCTACACCCTTCAGCTACGATGGCCAACGTGCTGATTTAACATTAAGTTCTCCAACTGGTTGGTGTTTCTCCCGGTAAACCACTAGGAGTTCTCATAAACACATGAGGCAACTACCTTAATGACGACTTACTGTGCTGTAAGTACTTTAAGGCTCGAGCTTTATAGTTCGGACTACTATTAGGAACAATTATTGGAAATTAATTGTTCTTTCACACTAGCCGTGTGTAGGACGCATATGAAAGGGTAGAGCAGGAGTGAAAAATTCAATGCCATAGCCGGCATTTGAAACACGCATCTTCTGGTTTCCTTCCAGCCGCTGCAAACAATTCAGCTACAATGGCCAACCTGCCGACATGAAATTATATTTTCCAACTCTCTCGTGTTTTTCCCGGTAAACCACTAGGAGTTCTCATAAACATATGAGACAACTACTTTAATGGCGACTTACTATGCTATAAGTACTTTCAGTATGACTCTACCCTTTCATAGTGCGCCCTACACACGACTAGTGTGAAAGTGTGAAAAATTTCCATTAATTGTACCTCTACTGCTCTGTAAAGAACAACTGAATTACATTGATCTGAAATCTCCAGAGTAAATAAACACTTCTTATCCGGCATTCATTCATAAACATAAGCATACAGCATTCCAGGGGCTAACAGGAAATGAAGTGTTTGCTCTTTCTCGAATTTAACAGCTTGACCTTTTCACAGTATTTCTTTTAACCGTCATGTCAGTAGTTTAAATTTTAGTTGTGAGTAATTAAAACTATATGTTAATACATGCACACCAAACTCTTTGAACTCTCTAGAGTAAATAGAGATTACGAACCATTCATAAACCATGATACAATGTGACCAGACACGTTCTGCCAGGGCAGCAGGAAACTTATTGTTTCCTCTCGCTCGAATTGGCTTATTCAAAGTAATTCTTTTATCAGGTAATGTCAAACATTTACGTTTCAGTTCTGAGTAATTTCAAATACACGCACATACATACATGCCAACCAATAATGATGTTCATACAGTGCTTACGTCGCCATTTATTATTATAATACAGGTAATAGTGCTTTATTTGTATTAGAGAAACTATTTGAGCTAAAAATATGGGGTTTTCGTGGTTATGTTAGGTACTGTCACCCTAACCTCGGAACTCCCTATAGAACTGGCCCTCAGTAGGGTCAGACGGGAAGCATTCTGCCCACGCCTACCCATTTGTCTCGTGTCACTAACTGAAGGGATGATTAGGAGAGGGTATACGGGTCACTGTGCAGTCTCTTTCCCCTCCCCCTGAGTTCTTGAACATACAGGATATTTCATCTAATCCGGAACCTTCTAGATTAGCCAGCTGGTCCTATATAAACAACGCGTCGGGCTGGAGGAAAGTCAAGTACTTGGCGAGCAGCCGTGAGGAGCGTCCAGTGAGGGAACGGACTGCGTACGTACATCGAAGGAGTGTACGTAATTGCGAGTGCAAAGTGGAGCAGTAACGGACGAACTGGTTAATTGTAATTGTGGGCATTACGTAATTCTGTGTAATCGGCAAGTGTTCCGACTGTAATTCGGTGGAAATAAAGAACATTTTGAGTCTGTGCAATTGGACTTTTTATTTCACAAACCCACAAAGTTACAATACATCACTCTCTACCTTCCACATGGATCAGTTTTGGCAAAATCTGAATTTTTGTCTTAGCGTGAATAGTATTTCATACAGATTGATTAGGTTGGCGCTCCTCACACACCACTTAGCGGGAATGCAATACAACACCGCAGGACTCCGATTGGTTGCTCCTCTAGTAGCGCCTAAGGACAAACACCTTCCCTATTTGAAACACATAACAGGAATCTCTTGCACGTGACACTAACACCACAATACAGAGACGGGCCAATGTCCTCCAGCGTTAAATCATATCGGATGATGAATGAAATGATGTTTAAATGAGTCCAGGGTACATAGAGCTTAGAGTTACCAGACATTCACCTTTCACCGATAAGGGAAAACCACAAAATGAATGGATAGAGTCAACATGAAAAATTCAATGCCATGGCCGGGATTTGAACCATGGATCTCCTGGCTTCCGTCCAGTCGCTCTTAACCTTTGAGCTACCATGGCCAACGTGCCGTCCTGACATTAAATTCTCCAGTTGACTCGTATATTTCCCCGGTAGACCACTAGGGGCTCTCGCATCCGAGATACACCGTTTGTGGCGACTTACTATCGTAAGTACTTGAGTCCCAGGCTTCATCATTTAACTCTTATTATTTTAGTTAATTGATGGAAATTAATCAGTTCTCCACACTAGCCGTATATAGGCTAAGATATTTAATGGATAGAGTCACCATGAAAAATTCAATGCCATGACCGGGATTTGAACCATGGATCTCCTGGCTTCCGTCCAGTCGCTCTTAACCTTTGAGCTACCATGGTCAACGTGCCGTCCTGACATTAAATTCTCCAGTTGACTCGTATATTTCCCCGGTAGACCACTAGGGGCTCTCGCATCCGAGATACACCGTTTGTGGCGACTTACTATCGTAAGTACTTGAGTCCCTGGCTTCATCATTTAACTCTTATTATTTTAGTTAATTGATGGAAATTAATCAGTTCTCCACACTAGCCGAATATAGGCTAAGATATTTAATGGATAGAGTCACCATGAAAAATTCAATGCCATGACCGGGATTTGGACCATGGATCTCCTGGCTTCCGTCCAGTCGCTCTTAACCTTTGAGCTACCATGGTCAACGTGCCATCCTGACATTAAATTCTCCAGTTGACTCGTATATTTCCCCGGTAGATCCATGGTTCAAATCCCGGCCATGGCATTGAATTTTTCATGTTGACTCTATCCATTAAATATCTTAACCTATATTCGGCTAGTGTGGAGAACTGATTAATTTCCATCAATTAACTAAAACCACAAAATGAAACTTATCCTGAAAGGTCCACGTCGGTTAACTCTCATAATGTGCAAAAACTTATGTAAACTAGGAAGTTATTCATTTGTTTTTCTTGAGATTCAAACACAGTGATCAAGTCTTTAAACAAGGCTATTTCTGTAGCTTAATTTATCTACAGAGAAATATGCAGTAAGCTAGTTTTTGTTTAAATTTACCTCGATTAGCATAAATAATTATACTAATGTGAGTTAGAATAGCTTTATAAATAAAGAGTAATGAAATGCTTGTGGGGTAACAATGAGTTGTTTTTGTTACTGCGGCCTCAAAATTTGTATTTATAATGACATTTTGGTAACGGATTTTTGAGTTTGATACATATTTTACAGGTAGCCAGTGCGGCAAGTAAAAAACTGTTGACGTAAATTGCTTTCGCTTAAATCGCAGGTTCATTATAAATTGACCATATTTAGGAAATGGCTGAATATTTAAAACATCCTTCATAATTACAGACTTCATTACAAATTATAATTACGGCACGGACAATTCCGCTCGCCATCTCTGTCTAGCCGCCGCTAATTTAACTCGTTTCCATGAAGACCCGTATGCTAATTACTGGCTGCATGCACTTCGTGTTGCAGGAGGCCGTGAAACTCTTTTAAAATTACATTTCTGTGTGGTAACCGTGGTAACCACTTTAGGCCGCATATGAGTTTACATTTAAATGCGGAAAATGTTAACCACTTAGATACTGTACGCTCATGGGGCAAATGCACGCTTTATTGATACACATTAATTACGCTTTTGTTTGCCAATATTCCAGCTGTGTATTCATGAACGCCGTTTGGTGTGACTGGCTTTTCTACAACATAGGTTTAGAAGTTTTTATATCCCGTTTTCAACAATAGAAACTAAACAATTAATTCATTAATTGTTATCGAAACCTTTAAAATGTAATAATAAAAAACATATAAACCTGCATCATTTCAATAGGCCAAATCTTTTGAAGCATTAATAGGACACATGTGCAACTTTGGGAGAATAAAACACACAATTGGGAGAGGCCGCGTAGTGGCTCAGTGGTTAGACCGCTTGGCTCTCACCAAGGCGGCCCGGGTTTTATCCCAGGCGACCACAAAGTGAGATTTGTGGTAGACAACACGGCACTGGGTCGGGTTTTCTCCGGGATCTCCGGTTTCCCCCACCATCTCATTACACCGGTGCTCCATCTTCATCTCATGTATCATAAGTATCATCGCCTGCGTCCCGTAGGGGGAGGGATTCGTCCCTTTCAGCTGCCAAGGTGCGGGCGCTGCGGAACCCTAGCACTCGTGGTACCTCTGACGTTACTAGAGGAATCTCGGGCCGAACATGCCGAGCCCCTCCCGTAGGGGAGTTGTTCCGATTGAGTTGGACTCGTGGGGGCAGTGTGTTCCCACCACCCACGGGAAATTGGGTACCTCCGGCCAGACCTTGGCCGCCCGGAGGGGGTAGAGGTTTGCCTCATAAGTCCCGGGTGCTAGCCTGCAGAGCTAGTAGTTGGTGTGCTAGATCACCGGCGGCCCTACTAAGGTCCTTTGGTAGCTGCCTCATTAAGGCCGGCGCGTAAGTGGCGTATCCACTACCGTCCCGTCTGCCGTGTGCAGTGGGGGGGGGGGCGAAAAGTTTATAAAATAGGACTGTCAGACGGTAAATATAAACACGGCGTTAAACATTACAAATTTCATTTCATTACAATTGAGAGGTTACATTACACTGTTTACATCTCAGAGAAAATGTTGAAAGTGTCCTCTACGAGCATCTATACATGTTTTTACTGGTCTCACCATATTCTCTGAAGTTTTACGGAGAGTATCCTCGCCAATGTTACTTATTTAGGTTCGAATGGATTCCTTGAGAATCCATGGCCTATTCTTGTACACTCTAGTTTTAGATACCCCACAAGAAAAATCCGGTGAAGTTAGGTCAGGGAATTTGGGAAGTGGGGCCACAGCCCTTTTGAGATTATTGGATTATCAAAGAAACTGGCTACAAGTTCCATGGTGTCATTAGATGTATGGCACGTTGCTCCATCTTGCTGGAAATAACCTTCTCTCATCTTTCGATATAATCGCGACTTCTTGTTATCACATACTGCAAAGCATTTTCTGGAAGCTGATTTTCCCGAAACACGTTGTATTAATTGAGAATCATGTGTACTGGCACGAGACGCCCTTAACCCGGCAAGAGAGAGAGAGCGAGAAGCTGAGTGAGGGAGACGGATAGCGTTAAGCCACGCCTACGCTAATGCTTAGCACTAATGACGTGCTGAGGAGAGACAGGGTGGGGAGAGAAGTAACCAGAAGTCACTGGTTTCCCCTTCTCCACCCGCCTGAAATGACCGTGAAGTTCTCATATGACTTTGCTCGGTGTGGAGAAGCTTCCAGAACAGCTTACCACGTATAAGTAGGAGTGTTTGTGTTCAAAGAGTCAGTTTTTACGGCAAGGAACCGAATAGTGAGTGCGGTGTGGACCTGTGACAGACGAACTGGTGGATTCTAATTGTGTGTTACGTAATGCTGCTGTAATCTGCAAGTGTACCAAGTGAATTTCTATGGAAATAAAGCACGCTTTGAATTTCTGATAACTTCATTTTTAATCCTGCAAACCCACAAAGTCACAGTACTCACGAATGTTGAAGTCGTTTCTTTAAGCTCCATGGACCCTGGACTCATTTGAGCATCATTTCACCCCTTTCATTCATCGTCCGATATGACTTAACGTTGGAGAACATAAATAACAAAAAAAAATATTCAAGTCGGTTGCCAGTGACAACTACAATTTAATATTTTAAGTCCCCGAAGATGTTAGATATCAAAATAGAAATCTCCTACAGAATTAACAGGTGTTCATCACCGACCAAGCCAACCTCGGTATCGTAGATAGTACCGTGTCTGCCTCACGTTCATGAGGTCCCGAGTTCGAATCTCGGTCGGGGTGACTTACCTGGATAAGGTTTTTCCAGGGTTTTCCCCTATCCTGAAAGACGAATGTCGGGTAACTCTAAGTTCTACGGAACCTGGGCTTATCTGAGGATTATTTCAACCATTCCAGACATCGTCCGATATGACAACGTTGGAAGAGGCAAAAAAAAGCCAGTCAACATGTTTTCCCTATTATGTCGACCAATAAATGTATTTATTTAGAATAAATCTTTTGTACACCACAGCTACGTGTCATTTCTGTAGCTTTAAGCCTTCATCCCCCTATGTCATGGTGGTAGCGTGTCTACCTGACGTTCAAGAGGTCTCCAATTCTAATCACCATGAGGGTAAGATGGTTTTTCCTTATCCTGAAAGATGAATGTGCGTAATTCCTAAGCTTTATTTACCCTGTCCTCATTTTAACATCATTTCACTCATCGTCCGATATAACTTAACGTTGGAGGACATTGGCCCGTCTCTGTAGCGTGGCGTTAGTGTCACGTTCAAGAGGTCCTTAGTTCTAATCTCGGTCAGGGTAATAACGTTTTCTCTTAAACTGAAAGATTAATATCTGGCAAATCTAAGATCTATGTACCCTGTATTCATATGACCTTCATTTCATTCGTTTTCCAATATGACAACTTTGGAAGACATTAGCCCGTCTTTGTATCGTGGTGGCCGCGCCGTGGCTCAGTGGTTAGACCACTTGGCTCTCACCAGGGCGGCCGGAGTTCGATCCCAGACGACCGCAAAATGAGATTTGTGGAGGACAACACGGCGCTGGGGTTGGTTTTCTCTGGGACCTTCGTTTTCCCCCGCCATCTCATTCCACCGGTGCTCCATCTTCATCTCCTGTATCATCAGTGTCATCGCCAGCGGTGCCGTATGTAGTAAAAGCGGGTGTTAAACACTACACATTTCATTTTGTATCGTGGTGGTAGTGTCACGTGCAAGAGGTCCCTAGTTCTAATCTTGGTCATGGAGATAAAGTTTTCCTTTATCCTGAAAGTTGAATGTGCGGAAACTCTAAGCTCTATATACCCTGGACTCATTTGAAGATTATTTCATTCATCGTCCGATATGAGTTAACGTTGGGGGATGTAAACTAAAGAAACAAACTTTCAGGTACAGGAATTTATATTTGGATGTACGCTAGGTCATATAAAAATTATGCTACTTTTATATTAGTTTTGTATTCATTCTTCTAAAATATTTTCTTTCAAACATTTGTCCTTCTGTTAAGATGTATGTTTGCAGAAATGCTTTAACCATATTTCCCTGAAGCTGGAATGGGAAAACTGGAGCACAGTAATCTTAAGTGATAAGATGATAAATTGTTTAAAGACCCTTTCTTCCAGTTAAATGAATTTATATTTAATTTTAGAAGTCGATAAGTAAATTAAATACGTATATAAAACTCTCTAGAGCCACTGGTAAAATAAAGATCAATTTTTGATGTTTTAATCACCTTCAAGATAAAAACGATATATGTGATATACACTGTGAAAAAAGTGTCATAAACATATAACTTATACCTTATTGTGTATCCAGTTTATTATATTACGTAACTTATTACCTGATGATTTCTGCATGGTTGGTACTGAGCTGAAAAGTGACCCACGTAGGTCACAGGTGCCTCCACACGTTCTCATTTCAGTATCTTGTTGTCCTAAGTAGTTTAGGCTCATTAATAGTGCAGAAAGCATTGCATATCACTTGTGTATTAAAAACAATAGATCCATTGGAATTGAAAAGTTATACATTAAATCCACAATCCAATGTGTTTTAACTTATCTGTAATACAAATAATGAATAGACATTTAACTATGCTGCACCCTGAACTGCCAGTGCAAATATCTGCAATTATAATCTTGACACCCTGTGTGAAATAAAAGAAACCTGGAGTTAATGCGTTTCAGCAACAGTAACAAGCCGGCAGTGTGATATCAACATAGCGATCCACCAACAGTCAATGAAAACGTTGCAATGTCTCTCTTGTAAGTGGAACGTTGTTGAAACTTTTTTGTTCGAAGCTAAAGCAGAACGAGGTTGGCTGCAACTGCATATGTCCCTAATTTTACAAATGGACAGTGGAGTTTATTCCCCTTGAAGGACACAGTCGTAATTTTCTATCCTTTATAAAAGGTATTCTGTATTCCCATACTCCTTTATCGCTACTCATTTTTTATCTCTCGGACATACAAATAGAACGTAATATCAAAGACAGTCATCTAGACAACCAGTTTTAAAACATTTGACTATCACTTAAAGTCTACTGTATTCCCATATTCCCTTGTCGTTATTCATTTTTTATCTCTTGGACATACAAATAGAACGTAATGTCAAAGACCATCACATAGACAACCAGTTTTAAAACTTTTGACTATCGTTAAAGTCCCATATCACCTTGTCGTTATTCATTTTTTACCTCCCGGACATAGAAATAGAAAGTAATGTCAAAGTCCGTCACCTACACAACCAGATTTAAAACATTTGACTGTCACGTAAAGCCTACTGTATTCCCATATTCCCTAGTCGTTATTCATTTTTTATCTCTTGGACATACAAATAGAATGTAATATCAAAGACCGTCACCTAGACAACCAGTTTTAAAACACTTGAATATCTCTTAAAGCCTACTGTATTCCCATATTCCCTTGTCGTTATTCATTTTTTATCTCTTGGACATACAAATAGAATGTAATTTCAAAGACAGTCACCTAGACAACCAGTTTTAAAACAATTGACTATCACTTAAAGTCTACTGTATTCCCATATTCCCTTGTCGTTATTCATTTTTTATCTCTTGGACTTACAAATAGAACGTAATGTCAAAGACCGTCATCTAGACAACCAGTTTTAAAACATTTGACTATCACTTAAAGTCTACTGTATTCCCATATTCCCTTGTCGTTATTCATTTTTTATCTCTTGGACTTACAAATAGAACGTAATGTCAAAGACCGTCATCTAGACAACCAGTTCTAAAACATTTGACTATCACTTAAAGTCTACTGTATTCCCATATTCCCTTGTCGTTATTCATTTTTTATCTCTTGGACTTACAAATAGAACGTAATGTCAAAGACCGTCATCTAGACAACCAGTTTTAAAACATTTGACTATCACTTAAAGTCTACTGTATTCCCATATTCCCTTGTCGTTATTCATTTTTTATCTCTTGGACATACAAATAGAACGTAATGTCAAAGACCGTCACCTACACAACCAGTTTTATAACATTTGACTATCACTTAAAGTCTACTGTATTCCCATATTCCCTTGTTGTTATTCATATTTTTATCTCTTGGACATACAAATAGAATGTAATTTCAAAGACAGTCACCTAGACAACCAGTTTTAAAACATTTGACTATCACTTAAAGTCTACTGTATTCCCATATTCCCTTGTCGTTATTCATTTTTTATCTCTTGGACATACAAATAGAATGTAATTTCAAAGACAGTCACCTAGACAACCAGTTTTAAAACATTTGAATATCACTTAAAGTCTACTGTATTCCCATATTCCCTTGTCGTTATTCATTTTTTATCTCTTGGACTTACAAATAGAACGTAATGTCAAAGACCGTCATCTAGACAACCAGTTCTAAAACATTTGACTATCACTTAAAGTCTACTGTATTCCCATATTCCCTTGTCGTTATTCATTTTTTATCTCTTGGACTTACAAATAGAACGTAATGTCAAAGACCGTCATCTAGACAACCAGTTTTAAAACATTTGACTATCACTTAAAGTCTACTGTATTCCCATATTCCCTTGTCGTTATTCATTTTTTATCTCTTGGACATACAAATAGAACGTAATGTCAAAGACCGTCACCTACACAACCAGTTTTATAACATTTGACTATCACTTAAAGTCTACTGTATTCCCATATTCCCTTGTTGTTATTCATATTTTTATCTCTTGGACATACAAATAGAATGTAATTTCAAAGACAGTCACCTAGACAACCAGTTTTAAAACATTTGACTATCACTTAAAGTCTACTGTATTCCCATATTCCCTTGTCGTTATTCATTTTTTATCTCTTGGACATACAAATAGAATGTAATTTCAAAGACAGTCACCTAGACAACCAGTTTTAAAACATTTGAATATCACTTAAAGTCTACTGTATTCCCATATTCCCTTGTCGTTATTCATTTTTTATCTCTTGGACATACAAATAGAATGTAATTTCAAAGACAGTCACCTAGACAACCAGTTTTAAAACATTTGACTATCACTTAAAGTCTACTGTATTCCCATATTCCCTTGTCGTTATTCATATTTTATCTCTTGGACATACAAATAGAACGTAATGTCAAAGACCGCCATCTAGATAACCAGTTTTGAAACATTTGACTATCACTTAAAGTCTACTGTATTCACACATTCCCTTGTCGTTATTCATTTTTTATCTCTTGGACATACAACTAGAACGTAATGTCAAAGACCGCCATCTAGATAACCAGTTTTGAAACATTTGACTATCACCTAAAGTCTACTGTATTCACACATTCCCTTGTCGTTATTCATTTTTTATCTCTTGGACATACAACTAGAACGTAATGTCAAAGACCGCCATCTAGATAACCAGTTTTGAAACATTTGACTATTACTTAAACTCTACTGTATTCACACATTCCCTTGTCGTTATTCATTTTTTATCTCTTGGACATACAACTAGAACGTAATGTCAAAGACCGCCATCTAGATAACCAGTTTTGAAATATTTGACTATTACTTAAACTCTACTGTATTCACACATTCCCTTGTCGTTATTCATTTTTTATCTCTTGGACATACAAGTAGAACGTAATGTCAAAGACCGCCATCTAGATAACCAGTTTTGAAACATTTGACTATTACTTAAACTCTACTGTATTCACACATTCCCTTGTCGTTATTCATTTTTTATCTCTTGGACATACAAATAGAACGTAATGTCAAAGACCGCCATCTAGATAACCAGTTTTGAAACATTTGACTATTACTTAAACTCTACTGTATTCACACATTCCCTTGTCGTTATTCATTTTTTATCTCTTGGACATACAAGTAGAACGTAATGTCAAAGACCGCCATCTAGATAACCAGTTTTGAAGCATTTGACTATTACTTAAACTCTACTGTATTCACACATTCCCTTGTCGTTATTCATTTTTTATCTCTTGGACATACAAATAGAACGTAATGTCAAAGACCGTCACCTACACAACCAGTTTTAAAACATTTGACTATCACTTAAAGTCTACTGTATTCCCATATTCCCTTGCCGTTATTCATTTATATCTCTTGGACATACAAATAGAACGTAATGTCAAAGACCGTCATCTAGACAACCAGCTTTAAACATTTGACTATCACTTAAAGTCTACTGTATTCCCATATTCCCTTGTCGTTATTCATTTTTTATCTCTTGGACATACAAATAGAACGTAATGTCAAAGTCCCTTACCTAGACAATCAGCATCTAGACAACCAGATTTAAAACATTTGACTGTCACTTAAAGTCTACTGTATTCCCATATTCCCTTGTCGTTATTCATTTTTATCTCTAGGACATACAAATAGAATGTAATGTGAAACACTGTCACCTAGAAAACTAGTTTTGAAACATTCGACTGTCATTTATCGTATTCCAGTATTCCTACACTAAAATTAACAGTAGGTTACGAGTGCTTATCTTGAAGTAGATAGTGGAATGGGTATAAGTGTAGAGAATGTCATGTGAGAGGAAGCCTTTTTTTTATTTTCTCTCAAAATGTGAGCTCTTGTTTTTACCTGCTTTACCGTGATAGTTTGTAACTCCCTCTGGCAAATGACACCGTTTTCGTGAGGAGAAACTTTTGGCCAAAGGCTTGGCGACTGTAATTAGGATGGGGACATTTTCGTATTAATGAGATACTGCTGTTCACTAACATCTTTACACTTCCATCAAGGCGTGGATGACAAGCAAAGACACGAGTTAAATTCATTAAAAAGATTTCAAACTCTGACCTTAACTTCTATATTCGATTTCCTGACATTGAAATGCTTTTTTAAATGAGAATGTTGTTAAAAGTTTGCACGTTTGCACGTTGGTGTCGTGGTGGTAAGTTTAGGTTCAAGAGTTCCCTAATTCTAAATTAGCACAGGGTGATATGGTTTTTCCTTATAATTAAAGAGATTGTCTGGTAACTCTAAGCTCTATGTACCCGGGACTCGTTTGAATATTATTTCATATGACTTACCGTTGGAGGACTTCAGCCCGTCTCTGTATCATGGTGATAGTGTCACGGTAAAGAGGTCCCTAGTTCTAATTTCGGTCAGGGTGATAAGGCTTTTCTTTATCCTAAAAGATAAATGTCTAGCAACTGTAAGCTACTGAAGAGTAGCCTTAGCTCTTTGAGCCATGTTCTCTCTTATTTTAATATAAATTGTTATTTAGAGCTTCCCTTGCTTTGAAAGTCACGCCCCGTTACTGGACCTACGTATGACTGTACAAAAGAAAGAGTACTAAGGAGTAGCCTTAGTTCCCTGAGCCATTTTCTCTCTTACTTTAATATGAATTGTTATTTAGAGCTTCCCTTGCTTTGAAAGTCACGCCCCGTTACTGGACCTACGAATGACTGTACAATAGAAAGAGTACTAAGGAGTAGCCTTAGTTCTTTGAGTCATTATTCTCTCTTTTTTTACTGAAAATTATTATTTGAAGCTTCCCTCACTTTGAAAGTCACTTCACGCTACTGCACCTATGTGTGACTGTACAATAGAAAGAGTACTAAAGAGTAGCCTTAGTTCTTAGTCATTATCCTCTCTTATTTTAATGAAATTTATTATTTTGAGCTTCCCTCACTTTAAAGTTACACTTCGCTACTGGACCTACGTGTGATTCTACAATAGAAAGACTACTAAGAAGTAGCCTTAATTCTTTGAGTTATTATTCTGTCTTATTTTAAAGAAAATTATAATTTGAAGCGTCCCTCACTTTGAAAGTCACACCTCCTTACGGGACCTACGTGTGACTGTACAATAGAAAGAGTACTAAAGAGTTGAGTGCAGAGGTTCTACTACTATTAGTCCTGGAACCACAGGACCAAAATTCGGGCCTCTTTCAACCAAGAAGTATCCGAGATGTCCCAAAGGGCGTCCGGCGTCCTCCATGGAGCTTTCTGTAGGACAAGACCTGGATTACAAACAAGCTCCCCCATCTGGTCCAAGGACACAAGACGGGATGGAAGTGGATAGGCTACTTACGCGCGCCAACACCAAAAGGTGAAGGCTACCGATATATCCTCGTTGAGGCCGCCTGGCGATCTACCACACTTTCTACTAGCTCTGCAGGCTAGTACACGGGAATATTAATGGCTTCCCTCAACCCTGTCCGGAGACGTACTCGGTCACCCACGGGTGGGAACCACGGCCCCCTCGAGACCAACCCAATCCGAACTACTCCCAAAGAGAGGGGCTCAAATGTTCGGCCCGAGGTTCCTCTATTAACGTCACAGTTACCATGAGTGCTAAGTGTCCGTAGCGCCCGCACTAAGTGTACTAAAGAGTAGCCTTAGTTCTTTGAGTCATTATTCTCTCTTATTTTAAAGAATATTATTATTTGGAGCTTCCCTCGCTTTGAAAGACACACCTCGCTACTTGACCTACGTGTGACTGTACAATAGAAAGAGCACTAAAGTGTAGCCTTAGTTGTTTGAGTTATTATTCTTTCTTATATTAAAGAAAATTATTATTTGGAGCTTCCCTCGCTTTGAAAGACACACCTCGTTACTTGACCTACGTGTGACTGTGCAATAGAAAGAGTACTAAAGAGTAGTCTTAGTTCTTTGAGTCATTATTCTCTCTTATTTTTAAGAATATTATTATTTGGAGCTTCCCTCGCTTTGAAAGACACACCTCGCTACTTGACCTACGTGTGACTGTACAATAGAAAGAGCACTAAAGTGTAGCCTTAGTTGTTTGAGTCATTATTCTTTCTTATATTAAAGAAAATTATTATTTGGAGCTTCCCTCGCTTTGAAAGACACACCTCGCTACTTGACCTACGTGTGACTGTACAATAGAAAGAGCACTAAAGTGTAGCCTTAGTTGTTTGAGTCATTATTCTTTCTTATATTAAAGAAAATTATTATTTGGAGCTTCCCTCGCTTTGAAAGACACACCTCGTTACTTGACCTACGTGTGACTGTGCAATAGAAAGAGTACTAAAGAGTAGCCTTAGTTCTTTGAGTCATTATTCTCTCTTATTTTTAAGAATATTATTATTTGGAGCTTCCCTCGTTTTGAAATTCACGCCTCGCTACTGGACCTACGTGTGACTCTACAATAGAAAGAGTACTAAAGAGTAGTCTTAATTCTTTGAATCATTATTCTCTCTTATTTTAAAGAAAATTATGATTTGGAGCTTCCCTCTCTTTGAAAGACACACCTCGCTACTAGACCTACGTGTCACTGTACAATAGAAAGACTACTAAAGAGCAGTCTTAGTTCTTTGAGTCATTATACCCTCTTATTTTAATGACAATTATTATTTGTAGCTTCCCTCGCTTTGAAAGTCACGCCTCGTTACCGGGCCTACGTGTAGACTACAGTAGAAAAAGTACTAAAGAGTAGCCTTAGTTATTTGAGTCATTATTCTCTCTTATTTTAATGATTATTATTATTTGGAGCTTCCCTCGCTTTGAAAGTCACGCCTCGCTACTAGACCTACGTGTCACTGTACAATAGAAAGACTACTAAAGAGCAGTCTTAGTTCTTTGAGTCATTATTCTCTCTTATTTTAATGACAATTATTATTTGTAGCTTGCTTTGCTTTGAAAGTCACGCCTCGCTACTGGACTTACGTGTGACTGTACAATAGAAAGAGTACCGAAGTGTAGCCTTAGTTCTTTGAGTCATTATTCTCTCTTATTTTAATGATTATTATTATTTGGAGCTTCCCTCGCTTTGAAAGTCACGCCTCGCTACTGGACCTACATGTGACTGTACAATAGAAAGTGTACTAAAGGTTTGAGTCCAGAGGTTCTACTACTATCAGTCCTGGACCCATAGGAACAAAACCCGGGCCTCTTTCAACCAAGAAGTATCCGAGCTGTATCAAAGGGCGCCCGGCGTCCTCCGCGGGGCTTTCCATAGGGCAAGACCCGGATTACTAACAAACTCCCCCCCCCCCCATCTGTTCCAAAGACACATGACGGGATAGAAGTGGATAGGCTACTTAGGCGCGCCAACACCGAAAAATGAAGGCTACCGATATGACCTCGTTGGGGCCGTCTGGCGATCTAGCACGCCTTCTACTAGCTATGCAGGCTAGCATCCGGGAATATTAATGGCTTCCCTCAATCCCGTCCGGAGACGTACCTGATCACCCACGTGTATCGGGTACCATTGCCCCCTCGAGTCCAACCCAATCTGAACTACTCCCAAAGGGAGGGGCTCAAATGTTCGGCCCGAGGTTCCTCTAGTAACGTCAGAGGTACCACGAGTGCTAAGGGACCGCAGCGCCCGCACTAAGTGTACTAAAGGGTAGCCTAAGTTCTTTGTGTCATTATTCTCTCTTGTTTTAAAAAAAATTATTATTTGGAGCTTCCCTCGCTTTGAAAGTCACGCCTCGCGACTAGACCTACGTGTGACTGTACAATAGAAAGCGTACCGAAGTGTAGCCTTAGTTCTTTGAGCCATTATTCTGTATTATTTTAATGAAAATTATTATTTGAAGCTTCCCTCATTTTGAAAGTCACGCCTCGTCACTTGACCTACGCGTGTCTGTACAATAGAAAGAGTACTGAAGAGTAACCTTAGTTCACTGAGTCATTACTCTGTATTATTTTAATGAAAATTATTATTTGGGGCTTCCCTCGTTTTGAAAGTTACGCCTCGCTACTGAACCTACGTGTGTCTGTACAATAGAAAGAGTACTGAAGAGTAGCCTTAGTTCACTGAGTCATTACTCTGTATTATTTTAATGAAAATTATTATTTGAAGCTTCCCTCATTTTGAAAGTTAGGCCTCGCTACTGAACCTACGTGTGTCTGTACAATAGAAAGAGTACTGAAGAGTAGCCTTAGTTCACTGAGTCATTACTCTGTATTATTTTAATGAAAATTATTATTTGAAGCTTCCCTCATTTTGAAAGTTAGGCCTCGCTACTGAACCTACGTGTGTCTGTACAATAGAAAGAGTACTGAAGAGTAGCCTTAGTTCACTGAGTCATTACTCTGTATTATTTTAATGAAAATTATTATTTGAAGCTTCCCTCATTTTGAAAGTTAGGCCTCGCTACTGAACCTACGTGTGTCTGTACAATAGAAAGAGTACTGAAGAGTAGCCTTAGTTCACTGAGTCATTACTCTGTATTATTTTAATGAAAATTATTATTTGGAGCTTCCCTCGTTTTGAAAGTCACGCTTCGTCACTTGACCTACGTGTGACTGTACAATAGAGAGAGTACTGAAGAGTAACCTTAGTTCACTGAGTCATTACTCTGTATTATTTTAATGAAAATTATTATTTGAAGCTTCCCTCATTTTGAAAGTCACGCCTCGTCACTTGACCTACGTGTGTCTGTACAATAGAAAGAGTACTGAAGAGTAACCTTAGTTCACTGAGTCATTACTCTGTATTATTTTAATGAAAATTATTATTTGAAGCTTCCCTCATTTTGAAAGTCACGCCTCGTCACTTGACCTACGTGTGTCTGTACAATAGAGAGAGTACTGAAGAGCAGCCTTAGTTATTTGAGTCATTATTCTCTCTTATTCTAATAAAAATTATTATTTGGAGCTTTCCTTGATTTCAAAGACGCGCCTCACCATTGACTAAAGTTGTGTTTGACAGCAGCTTCTATAAGGAACAGTTACCGCGAAGTATTTGCATGTAAATACAGAGGAGCCGTGTTTCAGGTAAACATTTAAGCACAAGAGGTAACTTCCTTCATCCTAGCATTCCATTGGCTTAACGAAATAATGTGGCTTCAAAGACAACGTTTTAATTCCGGCCCAAGGAAATTGCATTCCTTTTCAAGTGGAGAAGCTGTTGCTCTGAGCCTGAATAATTCAATCTGCGGCCGTCGTCATGGCAGCAGCTTTGTCACATACCAGCATTCTGTTATCCTTTGAAAGTCCATCACCATTGATTCTGTAGCGCGCATTTGTTATCGAAAATAATGACAGCTGCGAGCGCGGGGTGATGGATGTGAACACAAAATGAGATGCTGGTACCATCAGTTTGTTCTAAAAGTTTTCCGCAGTTGTTTTTTACTTTTTTTTTAAACTAGCTTAAATACCTGGCGTTATCCGCGGCATGATGGTACATTTTACGCTTGTTTGGAATCATCTAAAAAAATGGGCACCAGCGCGTACGATGAGCAAAGGTATTGGGGGCTACGTGTATTCAGCTACAACCTCTTAGCACTGAATTACCGTAATTGATAATGGCGTAAAGAAAACGTGCAGTAGAAAACGGTTTTCAACTAATCTGAGATTTTATTTTTATTTATTATTTTTATCAAAGTTTTTAGTCATTCACTCAAATCACGTACCTCTCGCCTTATGCCCGATTTCACCAACAGATGTTAAAATCGAAGTTAACAAATGTAACGTAACAAATGTCACAGCGCTAAAACTAATGTTAAATTTCTTTCATTTCACCAACCTGTTTTCTTAAAATGTTAACAAACCTGTGTTAACGCCAAGAAACTTGTAAATATCACAGTTATAGAAGGCTATGGATGATTTTCTGAACGTACTCCGATGCGCTTTTGTTTTCATTTTCGTCTGTACAAATGGTGGATGAACAAAATCATAAATAAAGCCGTGAGACAAATTTCTCATCGACGGAGAAAGAATTGTTAATTGAAATGGTGTAAAGATATCCTGGAAAATAAGAGGAGGGACGCAGTGAATGTAAAAGAGAAAGATGTCGCGGGGAAAATATTGGAAACGAATTTAATTCAAATGCATGTGTCACTATTACAAGCACCAAACAACTTGTCAGTATTACGTAAATTTAAAACGAGGTGCGAAAGACTAGTGACTTAAACGTTTCAAGACGGGAGGTGAACAGTGTATTTATTATCCACATAATTCAGTGAATTATAAAATCGCAAAGTTATTAATACTTGAAGCCAAGGCGAGATTGTCATATTCCTTTCGATACATGTTCCTACTCATTATTACGTAAATTTAAAACGAGGAACGAAGAAGGGAAAGTGACTTGAACGTTTCAAGAGGGCAGGTGGACAGTGTATTATCCACATAATTCAGTGAATTACAAAATCGCAAGGTTATTAATACTTGAAGCAAAGGCGAGATCGCCATATTCCTTTCGATGTATGTTCTAACCTCTCTTGTACTTCCGCAGTAACCTTCATAGCAACTTTTTTCGACAGTCTATACCTCCCTAAAACAATTTTCTTCGGATAGTCACTCAAAATCATTTCTCCTCATAGGCCGTACTCTATTATGAATGCCATTTAGACGGACTTAAATATAGCAAATCGACATCAACAACTGCGTTCATGCTCGCCACCTTGACTATTTACAATTGTTATGGTCTTAACACTATAAATTCGGCTTGTTAGTTTAACATGAGATTTAACACGGGTGTTACGCTAACACTTGTTGGTGAAATGCAATTTTTGTTTTAAATATTGCTAAAATCGTGTTAAGTCTTAACATCTGTTGGTGAAATCGGGCATGAGTGGTTTGTTCTCTTCAGAGAAGAAAACTAAAGAGATTTAGTAAAACAGAAGATAAAATATCTAAGGATTGAAAACAATTAACGAATTTACGTTGCACTCACATTACTTTTTTACCCTTGTGCAAAATATTCTTACAAACATTTATTTCTGTATCACCTTCAAGATAAACATTATTTTATTACTAATTTTATTGTAGGAATATGGGAATAACGTAGACTTTAACTGATAGTCAAATGTTTTAAAACTGGTTTCTAGGCGATGGGCTTTGGAGTTAGATTTTTGTTGTAATGGCCCAGAAATAGAATGGCCCAGAAATTATGACATCCCACTTGACAAATTTGTAAGTATTGGAAATTCAGGTTTAAATGAAAGAGTACTTCACATATGGTTTGCTTCACAAAAAATTATTAGAAATAGGTTGAGTTTTATCGGAATCTATGTATTTTTGTAGCAAGAATTTTTTTATCTCTTACGATTTATCATTTATACAAAATTAATTCAGAACAGAGAGTATTTCTGAGGAATGTTCCAGAAATTCCTGAGAAGATATCGCGACTAAAGGCGTGCATTGCTGCCGGTACACTCGTTTATGTTTTCAACAATCAAACTATGCATGGAAACGTAGGTTAAGCCATCTTTCACTTTGCATTTTACCACATTTTACTAACAAAGGTATGATAAGTACCTGTCTTATACTACCTGAAGAGGCTTGGAGTATCGGGATTATGAAAACTGGATTTGGCATAACGGTGCAATATTCTAATGCTGCCAGACTAATAATGAAATAACGAAATGTCGTAGATTGACCGAAATTATGTTAAAATGAGTCCAGGGTACATGGAGCTTAGAGTTACCAGACAGTGGTCTTTCAAGATAAAGGAAAACCTTATCACCCTGACAAAGATTAGAACTAGGGACCTTTTAAACGTTTGGCAGACACGCTAGCATCACGCTAAGGGAGTTGTATGAGCTTGTGTTAATATACTTTATCCAACAACCACTTGTAAAGTTGTACTTTAATAATATAAACTAACCTACTTAATAACACTTTAGTATTAAGGATGGATAAAATTTCACTTTAACTATTCTATCAACAAAATGCAATCACTAGGTCTACATTACAATTATAATACCTTTTATAAAACACTCTTAGCTTCCTCCAAAACTTTGTCTGGTATAGATACCTTCACTTGTTTCAATAAAGTTGTTATACCAACAATTAAAACAAATGACTAACCAACATCGACTCTCTTATATTAGGTATTGGCAAACGAAACACGGAGATCTGGGGGACACAGAGGTAAACAAAACGGTAGACCAAAAGTACAGAAGGTTTTGTAAAGAGCTACTAGGCTTAGCAAGATCAGCACCTAGGGAAGTAGCTTTAGTAGAAATAGGAAAGACAAGAAGAAATGGAATAATAATGGAAAGAATAATACAATTTTAGTATATGTGTTTGGCCAAAGAATGGGAAACTAGGAAATTATGCATGAGACATCAAAAAGGATTGGAGAACTGAAGTAGTTCGTGGGCAGAGATAGGAGGAATTATGGAACAAAAAGGAATGGGAGATATATGGAGATTAGAGGAAAGGAGTACAAGCGATGTGGGTAAATTAGTAAATGCAGAATAGAAGAGATAGAAAGACAGGAAATATGAGGAAGTCTATAAAATATATCATTACAATTTTACAAGCAAATAAAAGCAAACTGGTGACGAGAAGCATACGTAGATTACTGCAAGAGACAAGAGAGAGAAGGGTTAGCTTGGATGAGAACAGGAATAATATTTCTAAGAAGGATAAGAGGTAGGGAAAAGGGAATTTTTGAATTGTGTGGGTGAAAAGAAAGCATAAAACACTATGTAACAGATTGCGAGGAAGTTTCAATATGGATAAAAAAGGTTTGGGAAGAAAAATGGGAGAAATTAGAGAAGGGATAGTAGCTATAAAAATGTAGGTAATGTAGGTAAGAAGTACTGGTGAGCTCTTGCAGAAAGTAAAATAAAAATGTGCAATAAATGTAATGAATATAAGAAAGGAAGATGAGGAGGATGAAGGGGGCTGATTAAGTAACAAGGAGGCATGGAGGTTAAGAGTTACCTAGCAGAGCAGAAGACCAGGGTGTCATGTAAGCCAAGGTAGCAACAAGGTAAAGAGAAATAAATGTAGCCAAAAATAGCCTTATATTCCAGAAGATAAAATCAAAAATTATTTTACTATTTTATTATAGTTTAATTGCAGAAGTGGTAGGTATTATAATGATTACGGTAAATGTTTGATAAAACATTGACTTATGTATACACTCGTGGAGTTTAGCAAGCCTTCCACTCGACGATAAAATAGTCTTGATTCACTACCATCGTAAATCGTTTATCAATTCTTAGACATTTTCAAAACATTTGATAGTTTTTCTGAGTTATTATAGGTTTCAAATCTTAGATTTAAAACAGTTATGCTTTCAGTGGAATCAGTTGGTAAACAATCGGTTGGATCGAGGTTTAAGGGTTCAGGAAGCTGCAAATGGAACTAAACGGGGTTCTGAGGGAACAGTAGTTTTAGAATTAACAAGTCAAAGAGTAGAAAAAAGCACTTCTGATGTGAATAACAGGTTTTAAGGTTCGAATAAACATGTAGGAATAATTTCGGGAAACTGGTTATGGGAGAAAAACTTCTCAAATTTAAAAAAAGAGGGATATATGCACTTTTTATTTCACATTTGGCACATACAAAGTTTTAATAATGAGGACAACACTAATCACTCACTTGTTTCTCACCCTTAGTGATATGTTCCTTCGCTGTAAGCATTACTCTATGGTAGCACCTCTTAAAATTCTTTTTAAGAAAAAATAATCTACATGATTACACGACATGTACACAACATTTATTTATAAATGAGCACCAGGGGTTTGTTTTCCTCTTACACTAATACACACACTGTAGTGACATCTAGTAGAGAAAGAAGAAGTACTCGGCTGCCTTTCAACAGTTGGCACTACTGGGGTGATCCGTTGAGCAAGGTGAAATGCAAAACACTTGAGCATCATTTAAGTTCCACGGCCATTAGATAGCTATTTGCATCATAAAAATAATTCCTTATTGTTCTTTTTAAGCACTACATAATGTTTTACAGATATAAACCTCAGTTCCCTTGGTAACAGAGCTAAGCCTGAACGACGCAGCTGGATTTGGGGCAAGGTTCCAGGCTGTGTCGATGTCAGGCTTAGACTCTTCCGAGAATGGGGCTATGAACTCTTAGGAACGATGTCTTTACATGGGGATTTAAGAAATTACTAAAGCTTTGGTAAGGAAATTCTTACTGTACCCTGTTTTGAGCACAAGAGTGAAGAAAGCGTGGTCTTGCCTCTTCAAGGCCTACGGGGGGCCCAGGGCGGCTACAGGACTGAAGCCGACACCGTGGGCACAGGCTTATCTCACAAGATATCGTTGACGACGGCGCTACTGCCGTTGGTGCGTGTCGTTTTGGTGTCAGGGGTACGTCCGTTGGCCTGAGACGTCGCACCTCCGATCTGCTGGTGGTGTTGGTGGATAGTGGAGTCCCGTTGGTAGCCGCGGACCGTGCCAGTGCCTACGACTGCTCCACGGCCGCAGTGGATCACCTTGCGGAACGCTTTGCGGAAGTGATCCGACAGGAAAGCGTACAGTATGGGGTTAACACAGGAGTTCATGTAGGCCAGGACGTGGCTCACGATCTGAATCATCACCGTCGTGTTGGTGATTTCGTAGAGGTCGACGCTCTTCAGAACCAGGATAAGCTGTAACACAAAACAAGTTCATTTTTAAACATACTCAAGACATAAATGAAATGTGTAGTGTTTAACGCCCGCTTTTACTATATACGGCACCGCAGGTGATGGCACTGATGATACATGAGATGACGATGGAGCACTGGTGGAATGAGATGGCGGGGGAAACCGGAAACCACCCCAGCGCCATGTTGTCCACAAATCTCACTTTGCGGTCGCCTGGGATCAAACCCGGGCCGCCTTGGTGAGAGCCAAGTGGTCTAACCACTGAGCCAGGGCGCGGCCTAATTGAGAAGACGAAGTTCAAGTTTAAGAATGGATAGATGGATAATTGAGTTTAAGGGTGCTCAACTATAAGGTCATCAGCGCCCATAAACAAAACTCATCCTGTAAAAACTGCCTAGAAGAGGGCTAAAAGAGGGCTATAACAATCGGTTAAGTAAAAACAAGTGAGAAACAAACCTACAACGGTATGCCACTAAAACCTATTAAAACCATAAATTGTTAAAAGGCCTGACTCATACTTAAATTCTAAAATTAACATGTAAGAGGAATTTTAAAACCTTGTCCACTGTTTTCTCGTCGTCCGCTAGGATCACCAAAGCTAGCTGGCAGCTTGACAGACCTACGAAGACGTGCCAGGATAAAACACTCGTCGAGAACATGTTGGACTGAGAGGGCTGCTCCACAAAGCGGACAAACTAGAGCAGGGCTCTGACTAAATAAAAATGAATGGGTAAAAAAGCAGTGGCCAACGCGAAACCGAGCCAAACGAACCTCTTCCTGAACTGATGGACGACAGGAAGTTCTCCATGGAAGCGGAAGATCTTTTATGCCACGGAGCTTATTACTGATGAGAGCAGAACGTTCAAGGTTACAACTGAGTAACTGTAGTAGGGTAGTAATTGAAGTAGGGTAATTGCAACGCCCTTTTTGTTTACTGGCTGGATGGGTGTGGTCTTTCTAGGCGGCTACTAGCTGACGTTACGAAGCCTTAAACTGGTGGTACTACTATTGCGTAGTTACTGTTCCAGAACGTAATTCGAGAACATTCGGGTACTGGAACGTCTTCCGCACCTGACTACTACAGATTTACTTTTATATCTTGACAGATGGAGAGCGATGCGCAGTGGTATCTGGACGAGTCGACCTCAGAACGGTTACAACTGGAGGGGAGATCAGGTCAGTTGCATATTAGTTGTGAGCAAGTAAACAAGTGCAGAGCTACTGAGTGATACTACAGCTGGTTTCAAAATTTGCGTGACTCCTGGTTCCAAGAGAGCATTTACAAATGATACCTCCTAACAGCACATTATGAAATAAAGTGCTGCATTTAAAAACACTTAATGTAATAACCAATGTCTATAGATTTATAAAAAAGGGAACAATGGTCTAGGTCCGCTACTAAAATCTAGGAAAGGGTATCTGAGGCAACAGCTGTGTCTGAAAGCGGTTTAGGTGAGTTGTTAAGGAAAGAAAAGCCATTAGTGCTAGTGCAACAACATCCTTCTCTATACCCAGTAAACAAAGATTAATAACATGCACAAAACCTAATTTGGATGTTTTAATTCAGAATTACTTAAGCGAACTGCGAATAATTTTTAAAACACAGAAAAACAAAGGCCAACGCTGAAGAAAGTGCTTATGAAGCTTCAAAATTCTACTGACCTCCAAGGCAGTGTCTGAACATTAAGAAGAGTTCTTTTGAAGCTAGGAAAGAAAGGACTAAGCGTGAGAGACAAATTTTAATCGAACATTGTAACATACGCGGAAAAAGGCTTAAGTATTTTCAAAATATTTAGAGATATCAGAGTGAAGTTTATATAGATAAAACTTAAATCAAATCAGCACATACTGGACAACATGCCTGGAGTGAAATCCGTTACAGGGACTTTGCAGCGATGTCTGAAAGCCGACAGTCGGTTATCATGCATACTGGGAGAGAACAGGACTTTGTACCAAATGCCTGTGTACTATTTAAGATCCAACAACTGCGTGGAGATTACTACCATAATAAAAATTACAACTTAGTTTATAAGAGCTGTAATACCGGCTACGAGAGTGAGATGTTTTTAGAGAGCTTGTGCACCGCACTCCCCTTTCACGCGTGGGACCCATTGTGGCGATAGGTGCACTAAGCACGATGTGACCGATCTTTAAATATCTAGCGGGTACTAAGTGGAAAATCGTGGGGAGCGGATCGTAGTGTTTTTGCGACTTTATCGCGCACTCATCCGTTCCAAATTAGATTATGGTAGTATCGTTTATGGCTCAACACGACCATCTGTGCTGAACAGATTAGACACAGTCCATAATTGTGGCATACGTATAGCAGTTGGGGCATTTCCAACGAGCCGAGTTATAAGCCTGTGTGCTGAATCTGCAGAACCTCCTCTGCAGTACAGGCGCAACATGTTATTAGCAAGTTATTGCTTTGGACTTAATTGCATGCCCACACTTCCAACGTTTACGCTGTTCTTTAATACCTTCATAGACGTGCGTTTTAAGAACACTTCTATTAAACCAAAGCCACCTGGTTTTCGTCTCCGGGAGCTCCTTAGACATCTTGATACTGAAATGCCCAAGATGTAGCCTAGGAGGGAGAGGACATACCCTCCTTGGTTGTGCAGAGCGTCCCACGTTGATCTGGGCATGACTAAATATGATAAATCTACTATGTCTATGTCTAGTATCCGGACATGTCTTTTAGAATTTTTATCGCGATATGAAGACCATTTTGTAATTTATACTGATGGCTCCAAGATCTCAAATGGTGTTAGTTGTGCTTACGTGTGTGCAACCAAACCGTATATATTCGGATTCCACACAAGCACCTCCATTTTTACTGCAGAGATTTATGCAATATACCGGGCCATTTCACACGTACGTCGACGAAAGTTGGGGGACTGCTTAATCCTGAGTGATTCCCTCAGTGCACTTCAAAGCCTACGGCAGCGTACAACTACCACCCTATTGTGCAGCGTATACAGGATGCCCTCCACGTTTTACGCGCTTCCGGCGTTAGCGTGGTGTGTGCATGTATCCCTGGTCACGTAGGCTTGCGGGGGAATGAAATGGCGGATTCGGCAGCCAAGACGGCTACCATGAAGCCCAGGGTTCAAATACCATCTGTGACATCGGAAGATTTTAGGGCCGTATTGCGGAGAGCGGTGCAAACCTGCTGGCAGGAAGAGTGGTCCGCTCTCCGCAATAATAAACTTAGATCTGTCAAGGAACTTTCGATTCCCTGTCAGTCATCTCGTCGCAAGGAGGTGAGTTTGGCTCGGTTACGTATTGGGCACTGCTTTTTTACTCATAATTTTCTTTTTTAAAAGGAGCCTGCTCCGCTGTGTCCGTTTTGCAATGAAGCGTTATCTGTACGACACGTGCTGCTAGAACGTTTTCACCTAGCAGACCTTAGGACGTCTCTGCAGCTGCCGGCCAGCTTTGCAGAAATGCTAGCGGACGATAACACACTAGTGGGGAAGGCTTTTGGATTCTTTTCTGGATTACACTTTACAATTTAGTGAAGGAAATTTTTAGTAGGTTTTGATTGATATTTCGTTTTCTTCTTCTTTTTTTTTAAATATATACGAGGGCTATCCAGAAAGTAGATTACGTTTTGTAATAAAAAGTAAACAAAGTATAGGAAACAAATTTTATTATATACAGATGAAAGCCACACTCAAATACTACTTTTCGACATAGTCACCATTCAAATTAAGGCATTTATCGTAGCGATGTACGAGCTTGGAAATTCCTTTGTCGAAAAATTCGGCCGCCTGCGCCTTCAACCACTTCGTTACCTCTTCTTGCAGCTGTGCGTCGTCATCAAAACGCTGCATAGCCAGCCACTTCTTCATTGCTGGGAATAGGTGGAAGTCGCTCGGTGCCAGGTCGGGACTGTACGGCGGATGAGGAAACAACTCCCACTTAAAAGATTCAAGAACTTCACGAGTGACATTTGCCGTGTGGGGCCGGGCGTTGTCGTGAATCAACAAGATCCTAGAGCTCAACATTCCTCTGCGCTTGTTTTGAATGGCTCTTCTGAGTTTTTGGAGAGTTTGGCAATACCTTTGAGAGTTTATTGTAGTGCCTCTTTCCAGGAAGTCCACCAAAATCACACCTTTTCTGTCCCAAAAAACAGTCGCCATCATCTTCCTTGCCGACATTGTTTGCATGCATTTCTTGGGTTTTTGGGGAGAACTTGTGTGCCCCCACTGCATTGATTGCAATTTCGTTTCACAGTTCACGTGTTTCACCCATGTTTCGTCACCAGTAACGATGCGATCGAGTAAAGAGTCATCAGCCTTATGGTAAACGTCCAAAAAGTTCAACGCTGCAGCCATTCGCTGATTTTTGTGGTCCTCTATCAAGATTTTTGGAATCCATCTTGCACAAAACTTGTGGTAACCAAGCTTTTCGCTGATGATTTCGTGCAACAAACTTCGCGAAATTTGTGGAAAACTCAAAGAAAGTTCCGTTATTGTGAACCTTCGATTTTCACGGACTTTAGTATCGACTTTTTCGACAAGTTCGGCAGTCACTATGCTGGGTCTCCCACTTCGATCTTCGTCGTGAACATTGGTTCGGCCATTTTTAAATCTGATGACCCACTGACGCACTCCACCTTCAGTGATAATGTTGTCCCCATACACTTCACAAAGCTGCCGATAGATTTCTATCGGCTTACAGTTTTTTGCAGTCAGAAACCTTATTACTGCACGCACCTCGCAGCTCGCGGGATTTTCAATTAACGCAGACATTTCAAACCGTCACAGTATCTGAACGGAGCACAGCACGAACCTCTCACTAGCACAGCTAGATGCCGACTGAGCTGCGCAACGCTCTGACCCCAAGATGGCCGCGCTAGCCCCGCCCCTAGCGGAAACAGATGAAAACGTAATCTACTTTCTGGATAGCCCTCGTATATATATATATATATATTGTGGCAACCCTGTATGGGTTGTCAGACCTGGCGACTGGCTTAACTTTGTTCGTTGGCTGCGCTGGGGAGGGGGGATGGCATATCCTCTTCCCCCAGACGAGCGGCCGCCACCAGCGCGAGAGGATGTGTTTGTAGCAACCCTCCGGAACACAAGCCTCATTGAATGTAAGTTGTCTGGAATTATTAAACCTCTTTTTAAAATGCATTTGTGAGTTTTCCTTCGCTGGACCTTCCACCTTTCACCACCATGCAGGTAAGCTAGTTATCAGTAAAATAACATGTCCACCCTACCGCGTGGTGTAACTAGTGTTTGTTGAGATGGTTTAGCTCTACCGCTACGGATTCCCCCCCCCCCCAAAGCTAATAAATATTAAATCTATTCTAATGTAGGGTGTGACATATTGGTGGAGACGCGGGTAAGATCTCAAAATTTTTTTTTCTCCTTGCTTTAGTCCGGTTTTTATGAAAAAAATTCGAATGTATACGGTGGTGAAAGATGGAGGAAACATGGCCGACCGCGTGGTGTTCAATTAGTTAGAAATTCTAATCTGGTCATCGTCTCGTAATCCTTTAACTTTTGGTCTGTTTTTTATTTGATTTCTTCAATAGTAAACTTATTTCATAATATTGTGCTAAAATTTTTTTTATAACTACATGGAAATTGATAATGGACACCACGTGGTCACGTGTTGATTTTCAAGGGACGCTGTGTGAGTTTTGGCAGTAAAATTCAAAGTAAATAGTTTCTTTTTGGTGTTTTTGTGAAGGATGCACTTCATTTTTGTGTTCATTCCAGTTGGTAATTCTGCTTATTTTATTCTGGTGTCCAGTGTTACTTAAAAGTAAGTCAAAATGCCTAAGAAAACGCGGCAATCATCCAATGTGCCAGTTACAATGGATTCACATGATGTAATAGCTTCGACTTCTGCTTTAGCTAATCAAAGTGCACATGTACCTAGTAATTTAGAAGTATCCATGGCACCTAATGTTAATCAGACTCAGACAATGCAAGTTTCTCGGCCTTTTATTGATCCACCCTGTTTTGACAGGATAGCACTGATATCTCCTTCAGAATTTTTGAGAAAATTTAACTTAGTTTCTACAGCAAATGGTTGGTCAGATGTACAAAAGTTGAAGTTTTTCCCATGTTACTTGCGAGACACAGCAGCACTGTGGTACCGAACTTTTTGCCATAGACACCCTGAGCATGATTGGCATTTTCTAACTCAACAGTTTTTGGCAGCTTTTCAAATGTCCAATCAAGATGAATTGTTGGAAATTAAACTTAGGCAGAGGGTACAATTAGAAAATGAACCTGTATTAGATTGCATTTATGATGTATTATCCTTGTGTGACCAAGTTAACGCTGCAATGACACAAATGGAGCAGGTAAAAAACTTAGTGAAAGGATTGAAACCTCAGTATGTGCAAGCTTTGCTCCCATTAAATCCACAAACAGTTGAGGAGGTTTTACAAATTATTAAAAGCATTGATAAAGCTAATTTTTATGTGCAACATAGACAACATTTAGTACAAGCACAAACAGCAACTTACACTTCTCCACCTGTGTCATCTGCACCTGTTTTATCACGGTTTGAAAGTGTAAATCACTCTGAACCAGTTATTAATGTTGTTTCCACATTGAGTGAACAGGTCACTAAACTTGCTACCCAAATGCAACAGCTTCAGTCTCAATTCACTGCTGCTGCATCTACTGTGCAGCCACCTCCACTTAAGCCTCCAAGACATCATGAAAAGAGACAGCAGGCACCTATTGTGTGTTACAATTGCAACAAGCGTGGTCATATGGCACGTAATTGCTGGACTTCACCATCTGCTTCAAAAATCTCGAGAGGCCCAGCCTCCAACGACATAACCTAGAGGTACCCAAAGTAAGTTCACCTGTGTCTAATGTTGTTTCTCTTCCAGGTCAAATTTTGCAAATGTTGGGGTCCATTGGGGAGTCAAAACTTCCAATTTTGTTGGATACAGGAAGTGCAGTTAGCATTGTGAATGCAGCTCATATCAATGACATTTCTAAAATGAAACCTGTCGAGATTTTGCTTAAAACAGCTGGTAACAAGTTATTAGATGCGCCTTATCAAACAAATTTGAAATTTCAAATTAATGACTTTGTTTTTCAGGAAGATGTGTTAGTGGTAAAAGACTTGGCACATAATCTCATTTTGGGTAATGACTTTCTAACTTCACATAAAGTTACCATTGATTATTCTTGTGCAGAAGTTAAGATTCAAACTCATGAGGGAGAAATGGTACACATTCCTTTTGAAACAACATGTGGTGGTCCCTTTACAGATATTGCTGTGATTCCATTGAACGATGAGGTACAGATAGTTAATAAAGTTTCTGTTGTAAAAGATGTTAAGTTGCCACCGCTTACTACTTGTTTTGTGGCAGTGCAGCCTTCAGCTGATATTACAAATGAGGTTATGTTCGAGCCTTCTACCAGTATTATGCATAAGAAGAATATTTCTATTCCACCTGTAGTTTGCAAATCTTCAAAGGACTTTGTGATACCAGTACATAATAATTCAGCTGTTCCTCAAACACTTTTTGCTAAAACTGTATTAGCTAATGCTCATGAAGTTGCATTTGTTCAAAGTAACTCAGTTTCACCTAAGGATGTTACTCCATTGAACGCTCCAAAGTTTGAATTTAATGTTAATACCAACTTAACTGAAGCTCAAAAGTCAGATCTTCATAATCTGTTGTTAAAATATGAACATGTTTTTGCCACTTCATTGCAAGATTTAGGCTCAACTAATGTAGCGGAATTTAAAATAGAGGTAAAGGATGAAAAACCTATTAAGCAACGACCCTATAGGGTAGCTCATAAGCAGAAAGAGATTATTTCCCAACAAGTAGAGGAAATGAAAAATGCTGGTATTATTAGAGATTCTCAGTCACCTTGGTCATCACCTGTGGTGTTGGTAAAGAAAAAAGATGGCTCTATGCGGTTTTGTGTAGATTATCGTCAACTGAATAAGGTTACAGTAAACTCAGCCTTTCCCTTGCCTCTTATTGATGACCTCCTTAGTTACCTTGGAGAAGCTAAATGGTTTGCTTCCTTAGATTTGTTGTCAGCATACTTTCAAATTCCTTTAGAGGAGAATAGTAAAAAGTATACCTCATTTGTTACTCATGAAGGGCAGTATGAATTTGAACGTTTGTCTTTTGGGCTTGCTAATGCACCAAGATTTTTCAGTTTTGTTGCTGAGAAATTGTTAGGAGACTTGAAATTTAAGAAAGCTTTAGCATATTTGGACGATATTGTTGTTTTTGCCAAAACTTTTGAACAATTATTAGAAAACTTAGAAGCTGTTTTTCAACGTTTGGAAATGCATAATTTTAAACTGAAACCTGGGAAATGTTTCTTTGCTATGGAAAAGATAAAGTTATTGGGTTTTGAAGTATCTAAAGATGGAATTTCCCCAGATTCTGAGAAAGTTACAGTGATCAAAGAATTACCACGCCCAAAGAATGTTAGAGACATGAGAAAAGTTTTGGGTTTGTTCAATTTCTACAGGAAATTTATTAAGAATTACTCTTACATTGCCCATCCATTGATTCAGCTGACCAAGAAAAGTCAAAGTTTTATTTGGGGCCCGGATCAGCAAACAGCATTCCAGCAGTTAAAGAACTCTCTTGTTTCTGCTCCTGTGTTGGCTCATTATAATCCTGGAGCCTATACAGAATTACACACTGATGCTAGTGGTCTAGGAATAGGATGTGTTTTACTACAGAAAGTAAATGATAATCTTAGACCTATTGCATATGCTTCTAGAACTTTGTCAAAATGTGAAAGAAATTACAGTGTACCAGAGTTAGAGCTTTTGGCAATCGTTTTTGGTTTAACACATTTCAGGACTTTTGTGTATGGCTATAAAGTGCATGTTATTTCAGACCATCACTCCCTTTGTTATCTGAACAATTTAAAGGATTTGACAGGCCGGTTGGCTCGATGGAGTCTAAAGTTACAGGAATTTGATTATGATATATGTTATAAATCTGGTAAGAAACATAATGACGCAGATGTTTTGTCAAGGTTCCCTGTGTTACAGCCTGAAGAGCATCAAATTGAACAACTTGATGAGCTAATTACCTGTTTGCTATCACCAGTTGAGGTTGCTCAGAAACAAAATGATGATCCAGTTCTGACTCCAATTATTAATGCCCTTAAGGATCCTGAATCTGCTCCTGCTAAGGTTCAACGTCAAGCTTCTACCTATATTTTGAAAAGTGATGTCTTGTACAGGAAAAATTCGGGTTCTACTGGTCCCTTGCATTTACTAGTCATTCCTGAGGTGTTAAAGCATGAAATTTTGTCCTCATGTCATGATGATCCACTATCTGGTCATTTAGGTTTTTCTAAAACTTTTAGTAAGATTAATTCAAGATACTACTGGATAGGTATGAAAAAAGATATTGAGCATTTTGTGAAAACTTGTCCAAGTTGTCAGTCTAGGAAGGCACCTAAGAATCAAAAACCTGCTGGTCTTTTGCAGCCTATTCCAGTTAACTTTATTGGAGAACGTTGGGGAATAGATTTGTTAGGCCCTTTGCCTCGTTCTACGTCGGGTCATAAGTATATCATAGTTGCTACAGAATATGCTTCTAGGTGGGTTGAAGCTGCCCCTCTCTCTTTGGCTACCATTCCCCAGGTTACTAAGTTCATCTTACATCAGATTATTTGCAGGCATGGGGCCCCTGCCATGTTACTGTCTGATCGTGGTAGTGTCTTTCTGAGTGAAGTAACCCAGGAACTCTTGAAAGCTTTGTCCGTTTCCCCTCATTTTACTAGTTCATACCACCCTGCATGCAACGGCCTTACTGAACGATTTAACCAGACTTTACTAAATTGTCTTAGTCATTTTGTGGATTCAAATCAGCGCAATTGGTCTAATGTTTTACCATATGTGATTTTTTCATACAATTCTTCTGTTCAGGAAACTACAAAATTTTCACCATTCTATTTGATATATGGTCGTGAACCTTCCTTACCAAATCAGGTGCAACTTCAGGCTACTTCAAATGATTTATTTGTTCGGCAAACTTTGGAAGAGATTCAGAAAGCTCGTGAAGTAGCCATCCATAATATTAATCAGCAACAGATTAAACAGAAAGAAAGATATGATGCTAAGCATAGAGATACTCATTTTGCAGTAGGTCAGCTTGTTAAGATTTTTACTCCAATTAGGAAAAAGGGAAAATGTACCAAATTGCTTCATAGATATTTTGGGCCTTTTGAAATTGTTCGACAAATTACTCCTGTTACTTATGTGGTTCGTCGACCAAATGCTCCTAGAGTTAAGGAACAATCAGTACATGTTTCTAGGATATTCCCATATTTTGATCCTGTGGGACCATATAGACTGTAAATGCATTTTGCTTTTCTTTTGTGTCACATTAAATGTAAAAAAGGTTGTATGTAAAGTATATTGTCCCTTGATTTCTGAGTGTGAATTTTGAGATTTAGTGTATAGTGTGCTAAGCTATTTTGTTTTGGAATATGATGTATATTATTGGCAAATGGCAATACTTGGATAGATGTTTGATGAATTAGATGTCAAAAGTTGAACATACAATTGTTATTATTGAAAGTCACAATTAATTGATATTAAAAGTATATGTTCTCTAATAACTGTTTTGAGTTGAATAACCTCATTTTATGATAAATTTTGCAATGATTAGAAAATTGAAATTTTGTTTATTAATTTTAAGTTTACATTCTGGAATAGTGCTGTGCTACCTCGATAAGAAGGATGAATGAAATTATGTGTGATTATGTGAAAGATGTAGAGGTAAAGTTTATCTGGTTAATGGGGTTGCTGTAATGTGCCCGTTAATCCAGTGTTTTAGGCTCGATAAAGTGGCTGAAATGTGCTTATCGATGCAAGTAATTAAGTGTATTTTTGAGTTTTGTTTAGCATTGGTGCTGAAATGTGCATGCTAAGATGATGAGGAAAACCTGAATCACAAAGAGGTTTGTGAATGACTGTTATGAAGCTGAGACCTGGGGATGTTCTGTTTGTCATCCTCGCCATAGTTACCAGGTATTTGTGAGATAGCACATTACTAGTACAGATGTTTACTTTGTCTCTTTATTGCAGGATGCTAATAGTTTGAACATTTTGATAAAACTGTTTTGGATTAAGAGTGATATATATTTTGGAGTTGTGTGATTGCCAGTATGCTTTAATGGTTTATTGAATTCTAAGTTTTATGTTGAAAAGCAAAAGTACCCTTCAATGTATACAAAAGTTTTTAGAATAGGCTAAGACAGGATACTATATTTTCTCTTGTGTGTATCTAGGAGGTGAAATTTTGAGGCCCCAGAACTTAATTTTTTCTCTCAGTTTTGTTCTATGTATTGTGTTGTAGAACAATTTTTTTTTTTGTTTTTTTTTGTTGGTGTAGTAATGTGACAGTAGTTTTGTTGGCATGCAAAATGTTGATGTTAGTAGATTGTAAGTAGTTTTGTTGATTTGAAAGGTAGTAGTACTGATGATATTAAGTAGTGCGCGCACATAATAAATATGATTGAAATTATAATGGTAAAACAAAGAGAAAAACTGAGCTCATTTTTGTTTAAGTGTACATGTCAGTTTTGTTAAAAAGTTTATGGCCACGTGTAATATTTTGGGGTACCCCTCTAATTGTAAGTTTTGGTATTTTGAAAATTTGTAATATTTTTATTCAATGTTTTGGAAGGTCAAATTATTTTGTGCTGTGTGTGTATTGTATTATTTCTACCCTAAGGGGTTTTTGTAAAGTTTTGATTGTGACATTCCTACGTTTTATGTATTCTTTTGTGAAGATTATTTTGTGAAGATTATTTGATTTATCTTGTCAAAATTTGTAAGCTCTATATATTGCCGAGTGATGGAAATTATCTTAGTTTTATCATGTATCTTGCTACCCAGATGGGGTGCACCTAAATTTTTTTTATTATTTATTATTGTTCAGAAGCGAAGTTTGTTTTAATGATGTAGTTGTCTTCTGTAATTGACGTACACTTATATTTTTGGAAATAATGTTGTAGTATGATGATACGTATCAAGTCAGCCCTATTTATCTGCGTTCCTGCTGCACCACACTGTTCCTACCGAACTGTTTGCACCATGGGAGTGCTAAACCTGCCACACTGCCTTGTGTCATCGGGCTCTGGTCCGCCCTTTATGACCACTGTTCGTCAGAGCTTTGGCAGCTATTAGTGCTGTCACTTCGTACCTGTGTTGGGGGCAGAAGAACTATTAATGCCCCACATTGTTATTCAGTGTAGAGCAAGTACAATTGTGCTCAATTCAGTGGTCTTTATTCATCAGTGACTGCAGTGCAAGCTTCAAGTTTTTTATTACATTTGTGAGACCAGTGGGAATGGAATGTACTGTTCAGGCAGGTTGTGAAACTTTTTTTTGCTTGGTGCAGTAGTGGTGAAAAGTGCTGAACTTCATTTATTTTTCTTTTAGGGCTTTTTAATTAAAGTTATAGACAGACACTGGAGTAAAGAAACGAATGTGTAACGTCAAGAGACAAGATTTATGTGTATAATACTGTTTGTGATGTTTGTATGCTAATTTTTTTTGTTCCATCACTCGAGCGAGTTTCTTTTCATTTGTTATTAATTGTTCTGTTGACCCTGGGTCAACAGCTTGTGGTCCGGGGGGAGGTGTGGCAACCCTGTATGGGTTGTCAGACCTGGCGACTGGCTTAACTTTGTTCGTTGGCTGCGCTGGGGAGGGGGGATGGCATATCCTCTTCCCCCAGACGAGCGGCCGCCACCAGCGCGAGAGGATGTGTTTGTAGCAACCCTCCGGAACACAAGCCTCATTGAATGTAAGTTGTCTGGAATTATTAAACCTCTTTTTAAAATGCATTTGTGAGTTTTCCTTCGCTGGACCTTCCACCTTTCACCACCATGCAGGTAAGCTAGTTATCAGTAAAATAACATGTCCACCCTACCGCGTGGTGTAACTAGTGTTTGTTGAGATGGTTTAGCTCTACCGCTACGGATTCCCCCCCCCCCCCAAAGCTAATAAATATTAAATCTATTCTAATGTAGGGTGTGACAATATATATATATGTGTGTGTGTGTGTGTGTGTGTGTGTGTGTGTGTGTGTGTGTGCAATTTTAATTGTTTTATTTATACTTATATAGTTTTTGGAAATTTTTATATCTGGCTTTTGCCATGACTTGTTTTTGTAAGGGCGCTGATGGCCGCCGTAGCTGAGCGCCCTTATACACATCATCATATCCCCACCTCAGCTGCTACTCATCCTTACCGCGCAGGATTCCTGTCAAGGTAAAATAATACATCTGTATATAAGAACCGATGGAAGGCCTAGCAGTAGTAATTTAGAGTTCACATGTTTAAAGTGCATTGTGCGTATTTCAGCTTCGTGTGTCAGTCGACGAAGATATGTAATTCTCCTTCCCAATGTTCACCTGTGACCCAGCACAACTCGGAAAAGAACTCATGCGGCAGGAAAGTCAGGCACCCTATGAAAATCGCAACCTCCAAAATGTGGCCTACCTGCACTATTGCCTCGGCGTTCACAAATAAAGGAATAAATTTATCATATTCATGAATACTCTCTAATCAGTAGCTGTTTTTAATTTTTGTGTTGATTTTCCTGCCTTATTTATTAAATGAACTCGCACTGTGCTCTAAATATTATAGTAAATAACGTCGTTTCAAAGTTCTCTTAAAAATTTCTTTTGCGAATACTTTTACGTCGTCCGTACCAGCCTCTAATAAAACCTGAAACTGCATAAAGATTATATAAAAAGATGTGTCTGGTATGCATGTTACAAAGCTGACGTAGCTACTACATGTCTCCGCTGATATTGAGTAAGCTTTTTTTTTATATCTTACTCTAGATGCTTTGTAATTTGTTTACTTCGTTACTACAGCATCTTTGTTACACCGTTACATGTATATCTCAAAGAAGATGCTACCAGAAAGAATTGTAGTTCAGAATCACACGAAAACACGTAGAACAAAGAACAGAATATATTGGATAGACAACTAGGTGAGAAACTCGGTCAACTACAGCGGTGTGCAGTTTCTAAATGCAAACATACGAATAAGAAATGCAGCGAATGACAAAAGACGTCATAGCAAAGCACTGAAAGCTTCGGCAATTCGTAACCATGGTAACAAAGAAGGCGAGCAAAGCGTTCCCTAACTGCACTTAGCTAGGGGTATGTTTTACTGTTATATGAACTTATGTTCCTGATTCAGTGAAGGTTCACAAGCGATTATCTTTTGTTAAAAGTACTATCAACAATACTCACCCACGCAGTATTTTTTTCTAAAATTGCTTGTTTTGGGATTAAATTAGTCCAAAAACAAATTATATATTTCGCTAAAACCTGATATCTATATTTTGGGTGGAATTCAAGACTTTCAGGGCTGCTGCGAATAACAACGACAAAGGAATTAAGTGAGGCAACACATACCTTTGCCACTGGGAAGAGCAAGCAATGAAATTTTCAACTAGCACACCAGATGACGTCACGAAGCACGAAATTCTTTGTTGTACCAAAGAAAACAGCGAAAACGAAAATCCATCCTGGATTGTGTTAATAGTTATGATTGACCAAAGATAACTGGAGTTGTGAATAAGTCGGAAAGAACTGTGAATGGCATAGTTTCTTAAAAGCTGTAGAATCGGCAAGTAGATTAATGTCAAAAGAAGATTAGCGACACGTTCTGTGTGCGTCGAAGCCCTACGAGCAGCGGAAGTTGGTATTGAAGCAGAGATAAAGACAATGCTAGGGAAAGTGATGGGATTGCTCCGTGTATTTGTTAAAAAGGCTGAAAGTGATTGTAAGCTAACAGTGAGGTGACGATTCCATTACAAATACAGTGAGCTTTTATTCGCTCTTTGACACAATACATTGCCTTACCATTTATGTACTTGTCTATGGGTGGGAGCGAACGATAATAGTGATATCCAAGCGATGCTTTTTCAGTGAATTTTGTGTCCACCTCAGTAGCATGTCTGTGTCACGTTCAAAAGGTCCCGTGTTCGAATCTCGGTCAAGGTGAGTTATCTACATAAACTTTTACCGCGCTTTCCCTTATCCTGATACATGAATATTATTTTTTTTCTGTAATTTAACTCCTCCAACGTTAAGTCCTATGGAACGATGAATTGAATAGATGAAATGATGCTCAAATGAGCCCAGGGTCCATTGGGGTAGAGTTACCCGACATTCGTCTTTCAGGATAAGGGAAAACCCCAGAAAAACCTTATCCAGGTAACTCACCCTGACCAAGATTCGAACTCGGGAACTTTGAACGTGAGGCAGACCTTCCACCACCACGCTACCGAGGCGGGCGAAATATCACGTGAATCAAAGCTCTACGGACCCTGGACTCATTTTAACATCATTGTCAGATATGACTTAACGTTGGAGTACGTTACCTCGTCTCTGTAGCGTGGTGGTAGTATCACGTTCAAGAGGTCCCTAGTTCTAATCTCTGTTAGAGTTATAGGTTGTCACTTTTATTGAAAGATGAATGTCTGGTAGCTTTAAGTTCCATGTACGCTGGACTCATTTGAGCATCATTGTCCGATATGTCTTATCGTTGGAGTACATTAGCCCGTCTCTGTAGCGTGGTGATAGTGACACCTTCAAGAGGTTCCCAGTTCTAATCTCTGTCAGGGTGATAAGGTTTTCCCTTATCCTGAAAGATAAATGGTAACTCTAAACTCTGTGTACCCTGGGTTCATTTGAACATCACTTCATTCATCCTACGATATGACGTAACTTTGCAGGATATAAATTAAAAAAACAAAGTGCAATATTTGCATGATTGGATTTTTTTTTTTTTTTTTTTTTTTTTTTTTTTGAGAATTACGTCCTCCAACGTTAAGTCATATCGAGCGATGAATGAAAGGGGTGGAATGATGCTCAAATGACTCCAGGGTCCATAGAGGTAGGAGGTGCCCAACATTCGTCTTTCAGGATAAGGGAAAACTTCGCTTATCCAGCTTAATTCACCCTGACCAAAATTCGATCTCGGGACCTCTTGAACGTGAGGCAGACACGCTACCATCTACGCTACCGCGGCGGGCTGTCTGTTGTCCTTTCAGCATAATCTTTCTATAGTGAAATGGCCTTAGGTAATTTATGACCTTTCCATTTGACCTTTATCACAGTTCCAGTTCCGTCGCTAGGTTACATACGATCCAGACCGAAGATCTGTGTATCTTACCTGTATAGGAAACCAGCAGATTGCAAATATAGCGACGACGACCACCACCATCCGGGTGACCCGCCTCTTCCCTCGACGACTCTCGGCCGACACGTGTCCACCAGGGGCGGCTCCCCGCCACAGACGTATCAGAAGCCAGAGATATAGGCCGCAGATTAGAGCGAGTGGAGTCACGTACGATGTGGCGAAAAAGATAATCTGACCAACAATATAGAAACTTAGTTATATTCATACAACACTGAAAAGTAAAACATTGTTACCGAAAACTGTGTTACGGCTAGAACTTAACCAACACCAACTCCAATACTCAGACCATAATGCAGATTCCAAGATGGCGCCCGTCGAAGCCCAGCGACTCTGGTTACGAAGAATAGAAAACTATACACAATGGACATAATATAATCCATATTAACGGAGCAGCGAGGTAACTCATAAGCATTTATCACTTTATACTTTCAACTAAAACGTGTAATAACATAAATAGAGAGCATCATGACAAATCCTAAGAGCTTATCACATTATATAGTAGCACGACCAGTACGATGCATTTTCCACCTTATACTTCCAATCAAAATTTAATTTATAAGGCATGACAACTCATAAGCATTAAACACAGCAAACTTTATCTAATTGGACTCAGTCTGTAGCAAGTACTAAAGTTTCTTTTATATTGTTTACATGGTAACCTTTTCTGGTAAGGACATAGGTACTGCTTATACCATAATATTTAAGAGAACTCACCAGATTGTCCAATTTACTACAATTGTCACGTTTGAAGGTGTCAGTTCCCTCACACTGCAAGATCCATTTAAAATTTCCCACTGGTAGGCTCATAATATTGCTTCTAGGTTATGAAATACTTTGAAACTTATTAAGTGAAGGAACATCAGTGAAGCTGGGATCTTGAATCTTATTGAAAAGAACGTAACTAATCTTCTTTAATAATGACTATCAATGGGTTAAAATCTCCTCACCACTTAGGTTCAAAACTGTCAATAACCTCTTGTGCACACCGAATATTAAAATTATCTTCACCCTCTGTAAAATGTCTTGGATACATTCTTCAGGATTTCGTCTTTTCTGGTTGAGCTTTAATGTGTGATAGGATGGCTGATTCTTACAAATCGTGGGATAGGCATCATCTATTAATTTTGGTACTTTTCGAAGGGCACGAATTGGTTCACCATCATTTACTAGAAAGATGTCTTCCTTAACCTCAAAGCACTGTTCAAAATTATGAATAAAAACTACAGTTTTGTCATTTACTTTAAAATCTTTACGATGTATGTTACTGGTCTACTTATCCCATTACGATTTTTCCTTCGGAAATTTAAATGTCGTGTGAGGTACATTACCATGGTTATGCATTTCGACAATACTTCACTGTATATATTTAGGTAAACATTATCACTTTATGTTAAACACTTAACTATAAACTAACTCGTTAGTCACTAATTGCCACTGTAATATGAATTACATTAATTCTTCAAACACACAATCAAAGTAAACAAACACACACTTTTCTCTGTAGATATAACCACAACATAACAAGCTGGGCCACGAGCGCCGCCATTTTTCCTACAATCGATTCTCGTATTATGGTATGAGTATTGGAGTTGGTGTTGACTTAACCCATACTTGTCGGTAGGCAACCGTATTGATACACTGCAGACATCTATGTAGAAAAAAATGCAAATATTACTCACCTGGAAGGCTGGTTTGTTGTAGCCATCGGGCCTGTGCACGGGATCATGCTCCAGGAACACGCAGGCCGTGTGTTCGGCCGAGGAATAGGTATAGGTGACCTCTCCGTGGCTCAGGTATACCGGGACAGACACCACCAGGATCACTACCCACGTGATCACTATCGCAGCTATAGCATTCCGTTCTGTCCGGATCTGTAATGATTAAATTTTAAAAACTGTCATTGCTTTGAATCATTACGTTTAAATCGAGTGTCAGCTCTAAGGGTAGAAGTGGCTTTAGCAAAAGTCATGTGTACACCTGGCATTCATTATTGCGTAAATATTTATTGAAGTTCAAACAATGAAGTCGCAACTCTCACGCTCTTAACAATTCATGTACGTATTTGTTACGATAGAGATTATACACACCTCTGTCAAAACAAAACACGGTGATAAAAAGGTTTTAGTGCAACTTATGCCGAACAGATTTTTGTCTATTACTACAATATGCGAGGCTTCAGAATTAACTCGTTGCCTGCAAGTATATCCCTCTTTGTATGTAATGGGCGGATTGAAATCAGACAATTGACATAATATAATATAAAAACGAAATATAGAAGGAGAGGAAATCAGGTTTAAATTTACGCGAGGTTCTTAGTGTAGTGATTACAGCAATTATACGACGGTGGGTCAAAAAGTAATGCAATTGCTCCCTGTACCCTTGCCGCTAGGTCCCTGATGTGCTGGCGAAAGGTTAGACCTTTATCCAACGTAACTCCTAGATACCGGACAGAGTTAGTCAACTCTATCCTTCGGCCTCGGAAGCTGAAGTTGGGGCAATCTGCGGGGGTGTGGCGCTTAGTAAAAAGTATGGCGTGACTTTTGTCCGCATTAACGGACATCTGCCAACGCCTACACCACTGTTGTGTGAGACGGAGGTGTCTCTGTATGGGGTTGAAGGCTCTGAGGATGTGTTTGTCTTTGCAGAACAGAAGCACGTGGTCAGCGTATTGTGCCATTATGACTCGTGGCTCTATGGGTAAGTCTGCCATGAAGACACTGAATAGTGTAGGGGATAGTAGATAGCCTTCGGGGACTCCGCCTCTCACTGGTCTAAGTGCAGATGTTTTCCTCGAAACTGTGACTTTAAATGTACGGTGTCGCAAGAAGCTGTGTAAGATGTTGATGCTTTGTGTAGGGAGCCCCAGTTGGATCAGTTTATGCAGAAGTCCGGCATGCCATGTCGTTGAGAAGGCCTTCTCGACATCCAACGAAACCGCAGCCGTGAAGGCGCCTTCCTGGAAGCCCAGGGTGGTGGTCTCCACCACATGCAGTAATTGCTGGACTGTCGATTGCCCAGGACGAAATCCAAACTGATGGTCGGGGATGGTTTTAATGTCTCCCAAGATGGGGGACAATCTGTTTAGAATCCACCTCTCGAGAACTTTCGAGAGGGTGGAAAGGAGGCTGATGGATCGGTAGCTGGAAGGGTGCACCGGATTCTTCCCAGGTTTCAATATGCATATCACCCGGGCCTCCCTCAACTCTCGTGGAAGGTACCCAAGGGTAAGGCACATGTTGGAAACCCTGGTTAAGAATAGAACAGCGTTGAAGGGAAGATGGCGTAGCATGAGGGGTGTCAGCCCATCAGGACCCGCCACCTTTTTGGATTTGAGACGCTGGAGTGCGCCTTGGACCTCACTGGGGCGGATGGTTGGGAGTCTTTCCGCGTCCTCAGGAGGGTGACGTAAGAAACGACGTACCTCCCGACGGACGCGTTCGGAAAAGATGTCGTCCTGGGGGTCGTCTCTTGGACATATGGTACGCTCAAGGTAGTCAGCGAAAGCATTTGCTTTGGCCTGGGGATCATAGGCCAGGCCTTTGGTGCCGTGGATGGGGGAGGTGTATTGACCTTTGTGTCTTCTGAGGGCTTTTGCTATCCTCCACACGACACCATCTTCGATGCGCAACCTGGCCAGTTTGTCCTCCCATGATAATTGCTAGGTTGAGACAACGACTGATATATCTTCTATCTCTGTCGCCCCCTTCCCGTGGAACTGGGATAACCGTATTGGCTCAAGCTATGTTCATTCTCATGGAAAACTTGTAGTTACAGAATTCTTAGAAAATGCTGGGAAACCACCAAAATCAAAAGAAGAGAAGTATAATAATGAGATGAAGATAATGTGGTAATTAATTACAGGCAGAATGTATTTGGTTTGTGAAATGTCATGTAAACTAATGAAACAACTGAAAATCTACACGACTAGAAAATGAAACAGAAAATTCTTCTAGCATAACAATTGCAATTTCTGACGTCATTCGGTGTCTTAAGTTGTTGCTTAGACAAACTGAGTAACTGAATTGCGAGCAAAAAAGAGCATTAATTCAGTTAAAAGATTTGTAAATGAAGTACAATTATAAAAAGAGAAGTTACTCTAGGTTTTGTACAAAGAAGTATTACATGGATCTATCAAAATTAGTAATATTATGCACTACAAATCTAAATTAGCTTTTACGAGTGTCAAACACATTAAATAAAATTAAAATATGATATAGAATCCTAAATACCCCAAAAAGTCTCTCAAAAACTTGTTTGAATTTAAAACTATAAATTAAGGTTGTTTGAGCTTTCAAGAGCGTTTATAAATAAAGCAAAAGAAGATGTGCACCTTACGCCACCTATCGAGCTCTCACTAGATATATAAAAGTTAATCAGAACGAAGAGACCTTCAGAGACTACCAGTGGCTGCTGGTGGGTTAAATTATTGGTGGTGCACAAATGAAAAATAAAATACAGAGTAGTAATGACTCACCTATTTATACAGATTCTCTGCTGTACTCTCCTTAGACCTGGCGAATCTATCGATAACTTTTGCGTTGAAGTCGCTGATCTTCATAACAAAATCTCTCTCAATTGAAAGCATTGCCAATGCTGTCAATCGGTCCTGTGACACTGAGTTCCTAAGGAAAGAATTTATTCTTTTTAAAGTTGAGAAACAGCATTCTGCTTCAGCGGTAGACATTGGCATAGTTAACAGTACTGGGAGGAGTTTGACATATTCGCTGAATGTACCACATAAATTGTTTTCGTTAATGAAGTCCATCAAGCACAAAGCGCCGGACATTCCACGAAATTCCTCTCGACTGTAAATTACAGTCAGTTCTCTATGAATTTTTGTTCCAATGATAAAAGGATACAACCTTATTATTTCTCTAAGGGAATCCTCTGGAAATGCCTTAGACATTTTCTTGATGAAACATAGTTGAGACTACCAGATGCCCCGTGAAGCTAAATCTGTCCTTTGCTTCTCTAAGAATGTCACATACTTCAAGAGCTTCTCTTCTTTTCACATCATGATCTTCTATTCTTCTCCTCTTAATTGTAGTTTCTTCGTGTTCCTAGATATCCACGCTATTTCTTACCTTTTGTACTTCCCTTTCAAATGCGTTTAGCTGGGCGATGTCAAATGTTGCATTGCAGTCTCGTTTCTGCAGCTGACTGTACAAAATGCCCACATGTGGCATGATCTCGTAGAAGAAAGACAGCCAGAATACAAAATTATAATCTTTCAAAGTGGCCATACACCCAGAAGCCTGAAAAAGTGTGGCGTTGTTGTTTAACAGAGCTCCCTTCTGAATAACCTCCATGCATTTAATTAAATTCTCCCTGTGTTCGAAAAGCAGAGGACACAGAAGCTAAGTCTGAAGGTCACGCTATAGCCGTTGCTAAGAGTAGGAGGAGCTAGATTTATAAACCTCCATTTAAGCAATGTATAGGAAGCCCCTCCCATCTCTTCACCTTCCCGCAACCCCCTCTGAGAGCCTACATTTGGGCGAAATCTTAGGTTAACTCTTCGCTGCAAACCTGCCGCTCCTACAGATAATCACTGTTTATTTCTACTTCTGCGGTGATGGGCAGCTACAGACGATAAGCGTAATTGAAACATGTTTTCATATAAAACAATGGAAACAAGTACAGCTTTAATGTGCAAAATGCACCTGTTGTATATTCAGAATCAGTGGGTGTAGCGCAAACCTGCAATCTTATGGAGGAACCGCCGCTGGAGACTACTACCATGAATCTCTTACTGTACATTTGTGTAGAATTCAATCGCTCCTCTACCTAAAAAGTACGTTCGTGGTATAGAAAGTGTTATTTAATAATAAAAAGGAAGCCTACGGATAATACTGGCATAAAACTAGTTTAACTGTGTTTCCTGAGTGATTGAGACTACAGCGACACAGTGGAGGTATTATGCAACATGAAGTGCACAGAGGATGCTATAGATGTCGCGCTAGTATCAATTGCTATGTATATATCAATATATCTAATTTCGTGAGTCGTTTTTAAAATATTAATCTAATGATATTCCGTTCTGATGCAAAATGGATTTCAAATATAAGGCGTAGTTGATTAGAGCTATATTGCATACAAAATCAATATAGAGAAACAATATGTGTATTACATTTTGGAACGACAGTTTACAATAACTTGTATAACTTCAAGGATTTTAATAACTTTTGTTTATATATTTACTCACTTCGCCGGATGATGGTTACATTTAATTATAAATACGGTACAAATGACTCTAGTATTTTAGGAAGTAAACTATAAAAACTTGGTATATATGCTTCCATTTAGAAACGCCTGCCCCTGTAACATAGTGTCTGACTAACGTACAACAGATTCCTAGTTCTAATCTCGACCAGGGTAATAAGGTTTTTCCTTATCCTGAAACACGAATGTCTGGTAATTCTAATCTCTATGTACCCTGGACTCATTTAAGCATCATTTCATTCATCTACCATATGACTTAACGTTGGAAGACATTGGTCTGTCTCTGTAACGTGGTGGTAGTGTCACGTTCAAGAGGTCCCTAGTTCTAATCTCGGTCAGAGTGATAAAGCTAATCATTATCCTGCAAGATGAATGTCTGGTAACCCTAAGCTCTAGGTACCTTGGACTCATTTAAACTTCATTTCATTCATCGTCCAATATGACTTAGCGTTGGAGGACATTGGCCTGTCTCTGTAGCGCGGTGGTAGTGTCACGTTCAAGAGGTCCCTAGTTCTTATCTCGGTCAGAAATGAGATGAAATGTGTAGTGTTTGACGTCCGCTTTAACTACATATGGCACCGCAGGCGATGACACTGATGATACATGAGATGAAGATGGAGCACCGGTGGAATGAGATGGCGGGGAAAACCGGAGATCCCGGAGAAAACCCGCCCCATCGCCGTGTTGTCCACCACAAATCTCACTTTGCGGTCACCTGTGATCGAACCCGGGCCGCCTTGGTGATCTAAGGCTTCTTTTTATCCTGAAAGATGAATATCTGGTAACCCTAAGCTCTACGTACCTTGGACTCATTTAAACTTCATTTCATTCATCTACGATATGACTTAACGTTGGAGGACGTTGGCCTGTCTCTGTAGCGTGGTGGTAGTGTCACGTTCAAGAGGTCCCTAGTTCTAATCTCGGTCAGAGTTGTAAGGCTTTTCCTTATCCTGAAAGATAACTCCAGGATCTGTGGACCCTGGACTCATAAGAGCATCATTTAATTCATCAACCGACATAACTTAACTTTGGAGGACATTTGCCCCTGTCTGTAGCGTGGTAGTGTCACGTTCAAGAGGTTCCTAGTTCTAATCTCGGTCAGAGTGATAAGGTTTTCCCTTATCCTGAAATGTGAATGTCTGGAACTTCTAAGCTCTGTGTAACCTGGACTCCTTTGAACATAACTTCATTCACCGTCTTTAATTGCTTAACTTTGGAGGACGTTGGCCCGTCTCTGTAGCGTGGTGGTAGTGTAATTTTCAAGAGGTTCCTAGTTCTGTTCTTAATCAGGGCGATAAGGCCTTTCCTTAACTTGAAATATCAGTTAACTGTGAGCTCTGCGGACCCCGAACTCATTTAACATCATATAAATCTTCAACCAATATGATCCAAGTGGTTACAGGACTTAATTAAAAAATGAGAATCTAAATTCCAGGGTGACATTTCGGATTACAATTTATATATTTATTTATTTTCATTTATTTTGGTCTCTAGCCTAAAAACAAAAGAGAGCCTTCATTTTCGATAATCCCAAAACAACTTTTCCCTTACAAAGCCGCTGTACTCACCGACATCGAAGTGATGGGATGCACGACGGCCAGGAAGCGGTCCAGGGACATCAGCACCAGGGTGTAGACACTGGCGTAAGCTGTGACCACGATGAGATACTGCACTATCTTGCACCAGATATCCCCGAACGGCCAGAACGGCAGTACATAGTCCGTGGCAGTGAAGGGCACACAGAACACGATGAACAGCAGGTCTGCCACTGCGAGATTGATGATCAGCAAGTTGGTAGTACTGCGCATCTGTTGGTTGGCGGCCACAACCAGAACCACCTGTAACAAAGACAATTACACGATTTTCTTGTGTTTATCTTATGCTTATAGACACTCAACTTTTTCAATTCATTATATCCTTTCGGTTATACATTTTCACGTGTTAAGTATGTTAAGTAACGATATAAGGGCCGCCGGTGTGGCAGAATTTTGTCCTGGAAATCTTACTTTGACAAGCCAGTTGGATGGAAAAACACGGGAAACTAATTGGGACCATTGCTTGTGTGTACCCCAAGGAAGATGCTATCAATTCTACGGAATTGTTTTCAAAATTATTTTTTATTTCGACAAATTACGTTCTTAAGAATTTTTAAATTTTTTAATAAAATTTACCTACTTTACGATTTTATCAGAAAAGAGTTAAAAACCTTTACTGCACAAAAATGAAGATATTAAAGCACAATTTATGTGAGATACTCTTTTGTTGCGAAGTGAAGTATTTCCGAGAAACAAGAGAGTGTGGTAAAGTGTTAATCATCACCCTGTAGTTTTTACCCTAGGGTGATCTTTTTTTTAACAGTGAGTGCCAGAAGTGACTGAGGTGTAAGTTGGAGAAAATTGAGGCTCTTAGAGTGATCAAGTTCCTGCATTTGAAGGGCAAAACTGTCCGGGAAATCCATGATGAGATGACAGTTGTTTATGGAAATGTTTGCCCATCGTATGACACTATTGTGAGGTAGAAAAGGAATTTTCAAACTGGTCACATGTCCCTGACAGATGAGCCAAGAGCTGGTAGACCGTCAGCTGTCACAGTGAAGAAAGTGGAGTGTTTAATACTGGAAGACAGACGAGCAACCATCCAAATGATCATGAATGAGACACATCTCAGTTATGGTAGTGTGTGGACGAACTGTACATGTCTAAGGTGTCTGCACGGTGCGTTCCACGTTTGCTAAGCCCTTTCCAAAAGCAAATATGGCGTGAAATTTCAAGACAGATGTTCATGCTGTTGGAAAAGGATGAAGATTATTTTTTTGATCGTCTGGTAACCATGGATGAAGCCTGGATCCATCAGTATGATACAGTGACAAAGACCATTAATATGGAATGGAAACATGGCGATTCACGCGCTTCCAAAACGGCAAAGGTGCAAAAATCAGCTGGGAGGGTCATGCTTTCAGTTTTCTGGGACAGTCGTGGAGTCATCCTTAGAGATTATCTTGCCAAGGGTCAAACCATCACTGGCAGATATTACTGCAATCTTCTGGACAAGTTACGAGCAGCTCTGATTAAGAAACGACGCGGCATACTCTCCAAAGTTGTTCGTCTTCTGTCTGACAATGCACCAGCTCCTTCATTTCATGTTGCAGTTGACAAAACAAGCGAATGTGGCTTTGAGATCTTACAGCATCCGCCTTATTCGCCCGATCTCGCACCAAGTGACATTACTTGTTCCCGGAAATGAAGAATCCGTCGCGTGGTCGTCGATTTGATAACACAAATGACGTCATTAGTATAGTGGAAGAGTGGTTTAAAGTGAATTCTGCAGACATCTACAATCAAGGTATTCGGAAGGTCAAGAAACGCTGGAAAAAGTCTACGTAGAGAAGAACTAACACGCACTTATCAACACAAACTCTTTCTCTCTCTCCCTCTCTCTCTCTCGGCCCGCCTCGGTAGCGCAGATGGTAGCGTGTCTGCCTCACGTTCAAGAGGTCCCGAGTTCGAATCTCGATCAGGGTGAGTTACCTGGATAAGATTTTCTCCGGGGTTTTTCGGCCGCACCGTGGCTCAGTGCTTAGACCGCTTGACTCTCACCAAGGCGGCCCGGGTTCGATCCCAGGCGACCGCAAAGTGAGATTTGTGGTGCACAACATGGCGCTGGGGCGGGTTTTCTCCAGGACCTCCGGTTTCTCCCGCCAACTCATTTCACCGGTGCTCCATCTTCATCTCATGTATCATCAGTGTCACCGCCTGCGGTGCCGTATGTAGTAAAAGCGGGCGTTAAACACTACACATTTCATTTCATTTCCGGGCTTTTCCCTTATCCTGAAAGACGAATGTCGGGTAAATCTAAGCTCCATGGACCCCGGACTTAATGGAGCATCATTTCACCCACTTCATTCATCGTTTGATATTAATAAATTTTGGTGGACTAAATAACATTAAAAAAACTCCTATCGAATTTTTTAAAGAATGACAGTTAAAATTTAGGACAACACTTCGTATTCTGTTACTCGTTTGAGTCTTCAAATCCTTTTCTCAAATGGTAAGTCGTTATTCAGTCATTTCTCCCGGACGTATACAGAGAATGACATTACGTAGCGACTACTGGTTAAAACATTTAACCTTTGGTTAAAGTTACTGTATTCTCATATTCTCCTTCTACCTACAACGAAATATATAACAAAACAATTGCTATAAATATTTGCAGCGTTTAACAGAAGTAACAGAAGAAGTTTTTGGGAAAGTTTGACAGTCTTGATTGTTGAAGCAGTAGTTTAACCAACAATGAAATTATTTTCAAACTGTTGTTTTCAGGCAAAAGTAATTTCATAACTCATTGGCGCTCTATTTTTAGTGTAAAAGATTGCATGCTTGAAGGGGAGAGCACACTTAATTGGACAGGGGAAATATAGCGCTATAAAACCTTCATCTGTTTCTTTGAGTTTAGTTTGCTATCTTGTGCCTTACTCGTTGATTTATTTCCAGAGCAACTTCTCCGCACCCTTTTAATCTCCCAACTTCGCAGTTTTCAATATTTTTTTTTTTTAACTGGAGCAGATGCTGCATCTCGGCACTTGAGCGTCATTTATTTTCACTGCCAACTTGACAAGAATACTCTCTGATTGATTAAGCTTGGATGTATTGTTAAGGCTTCGTATCGAATCCAACTGCTGAAGTTTGATTATGTTTACTTGAACATGCGTTAATACTATATTTTTTTCTCTGTTATATGAGAGCTGTGTACTGAAAAACTATTTATCTGCGTATTTAAGCAGATTTACAGGCGGTGTCGTATGTGATCCGCATTCAGGAGATTCACGTTCGCTTCCCGTGGCAGTCCCAACTGTCCCAAGGGTTTTTCGAGGGTATCCAGGGTCGTCAGCTGAATATTGGATAGCTTAACGACATTCTCCGAATTTTCTGTATCCCTATTCCATCTCCAATAGTCTTCTGTTGGTCTCTTTCAGGGTAGAAATGTCGGTGGGAGTCTCGGCGGTGCATGCTCATGTCAAACCAAGCAGGTCTTGAAACACCTGAATATCACTTAAGCTAATTGTATTCCTATATTACCAATAATAATATTATGTATGATTAATATTTTTGTTCTTTGTTAATTTTATTTTAGTATTTATTTAAAGTTTTATGTATTAAACATGGGAAAGAGGTGAATATAAAAAGAAGAAAGTTTATATATGTTTTGTGTTACTAAAAATTTTATTTAATGTAGTGTATTAGTATTTTGTTTTGGTGTTGTTTTTGTTTATTTTTAGTAGGAGTAGTTTTAATATCTGTAGCAAATGTTTTATATAAATTATATATATATATATATGAATATTTATACCCTGGCTTGAGAAATTAGCTGCCAGGGTATGGAATTACAGATTTTTATTTATTTATTGTTTATGCAGGTAGGTGGATGGGCGGGTAGGTGGGGAAAATGAAATGAAATGTGTAGTGTTTAACGCCCGCTTTTACTACATACGGCACCGCAGGCGGTGACACTCATGATACATGAGATGAAGATGGAGCACCGGTGGAATGAGATGGCGGGGGAAACCGGAGGTCACGGAGAAAACCCAACCCAGCACCGTGTTGCCCACCACCAATTTCACTTTGTGGTCGCCTGGGATCGAACCCAGGCCGCCTTGGTGAGAGCCAATCAGTCTAACCACTGAGCCACGGCGAGGCCAGGTAGGTGGGTAGGTAGGTAGTTCCAATATTACCCTTGTACCTCCCGTATGGGAGGGGATCCGTCCCCTTCAGCTGCTGTGGTGCGGTCACTGCGGACTTTTGCACTCGTGGTACTTCCGACGTTACTAAAGGAACCTCGGGCCAAACTTTCGAGCTCTTCCCGAATGGGAGTTGTTGGGATTGGGTTGGACTCGAGGGGGCAGTGTATCCCCGCTACTCCCGGCAGATCGGGCACCTACGGCCAGGCTTCGGCCTCCCGAAGGGGGCAGAGGGTTGGCTAAAAAGCCCCGAGCACTGGCACTTCAGAGCCAGTAGAAGGTACGCCAGGTCATCAGACGGCCCCACCGAGGTTGTTCGGTAGTCTTTCCTGAGGGGTTGCCGCGCGTAAGTGGTGTATCCACTTCCACCCGTCTTGATCTGATGGGGCAGCTTTTTAGATGCCAGGTATTATCCCAAGGAAAGCACCCTGGAGTTCTCCATCGCTCCCGGGAGATGGAGGCCGGAGTTTTCCGATTTTCGCGTAGACCTCGCTGTGAAGTTCCCCTTGAGCTCCCATAGGGGAGGGGATATGTCCCCTTCAGCTGCCGTGGTGCAAGCGCTGTGGACCCCCAGCACCCGTAGTACCTCTAAGGCTACCAGATGAACCTCGGGCTGAACATTCGATTCCCTCCCGATTGTGTGTTGTTCGGTTGTGGTTGGACTCGAGGGGGCAGTATGCTCCCGATACTCGTGGGAGATCGGGTACCTCCACGCCAGATTTCGGCCGCCCGGAGGGGGCAGTGGGTTGCCTCAAAAGTCTGCATAGCTGGCAGAAGGTGTGCTAGGTCACCAGGTGGCCTAATAGAGGTTATTCGGCAGTCTTCCCTGCAGGGTTGACGCGCGAAACTGGCATATCCACTTTCACCCGTCTCAAGACGGGGGGGGGGGCCTTCTTAGACTCAAAGTATTCCCCCATTGAAAGCACCGCGGAGTTTTCCATTTCTCCCAGAAGATAGAGGCTGCGATCTTTGGACTTTCGGGGAGACCTCACTGTAAAATTCTGCCTGCACCCCCCTAGTGGACGGGATCCGTCCTCTTCAGCCGCTGTGGTGCGGTCACTGCGGATCCTTTGCACTCGTGATACTTCCGACGTTACTAGAGGAACCTCGGGCCACACATTTGAGCTCCTCCCAAATGGGAGTTGTTCGGATTGAGTTGGACTCGAGGTAGTGCGTTTCCGACACCCGTGTGAGATCGCGTACCTCCAGGCCAGGTTTCGGCCGCCCGGGGGGGGCAGAGGTTTGCCTAAATGTTTCGGCTACTGAACTGCAGAGCTAGTAGAAGGTGTGCTAGGTTACCAGGCGGCCCTACCGAGGTTATCCGGTAGTCTTCCTGCGGGATTGACGCGCGTAAGTGTCGTATCCACTTCCATCCGTCTTCATTTGATGGGGCAGCTCTTTGGACTCCAGGTATTGGCCCCAAGGAAAGCACCCCGGAGCTGTCCATCGCTCCCGGGTGATAGAGGCTGGGATCTTCCGACTTTCGGGTAGACCTCTTGTACAATTTCCCTTGTACCTACAAGGAAACATATCTATAGTAGAATCATTTCTATGGATGTATATCTTGACTTCCATGATATTTGGGAGAATAGTTTGTATAAAATTTGAGAAACCACGTGAGTACAGCACAACCCTAAAAATGCTGGAATTTGTATTCATAAAACACGGACATTTTAGTTGTATTGCAGTTATTCCTTTACCTGTTACATAGGCAGTGGTAGAAAAGGTAAAAAATACAGAGCAGATGTTATGGCACACCCTGTATGAGCCATATGCAGTCTTGTCTCGATAAGATTTATTACGACATATATCATTGTGGGGCTAATAACCCATCGGGAGCAGAGGTTCCTTTTATTGGTTTGCTATCGATTTGCTTCCTGTTCCGGAAGGAAACCTGGAATGGACCTAAAAACAGACCAAGGATAAAGAAAACTGCTTCACAATTTATCGCTTGAGACGATGAAAATAGTTAATTTAAATATCATTTGCAATATCCTAGGATGTCATTTCAATCTGCTTCCTAGTATAAATGTTCTTTGAAAGTTACTTGGTTGGTATCTAATATTCAGCAGTTGGCTATGAAACCATTCGGGCTCTTGTACTCCAGTATTTTGAGGTTATGTTGTCTTAAAAGTTGGGCAGTGGAGTAAGTTTCCATGCATATGTTCTTAAAGTATACAGAGAGGAGATCTCACTATACCAATCCTGAATAAATGTTTATTGAGACATTCATGGCCTGATACAAGTCAAAACGTATCTCTAGAGAATTTTCTTGGCACTGTATTGATTCTAGTCATGCTGATATATAAATTTCTCATAGTTTTCGTTCGTTTGGTAATATATTATCTTGTTTAATGTTTTGATTATATGTTGATAGAATTACTCTTTTGGATCTCACTGTCCCATTCTATACTGTGCGTGAATTTTGCTAAAATGCGTGTTTATCAGAATTGTGGTTGTTTTTCCGTTTTATTATTTTCAGAACTGCTTTTTATAAAAATTTACGGCTCTTGAAATCACTGCGTTCAGGTAACAGATTTCTTAATGTAATTTCGTGTGGTATTCCATGCTCCATATATTGCTAGAACGGCCGCCTCGGTAGCGTAGATGGTAGCATGTCTGCCTCAAGTTCAAGAGGTCCTGCTGTCGAATTTTGGTCAGGGTGAGTAACTTGGATAAGGTTTTTCCGGGGTTTTCCCTTATCCTCAAGGACGAATATCGGATAACTCTAGGCTCCTTGGACCCTGAGTCCATTTGAGCATCATTTTATCCATTTAATTCATAATCCGATATGACTTGAAAAGTTAAAGGGCGTAAATTAAAACAAACAAACAAAACAAAAACAAAACCAATCTCTGTTTCATACAACCTTGCCCCGCTGCCATTCACATTTACAACCTGCAGTAAACGTCATAATTGCCAGGAAGATAGATATAATAATACAAATAAGAATACAAAGAACAGAATCTTGGAACACGTTAAACAACCAAAAACAAATAGGTAAAGAATAGCTTCTTTATTGCAGTTTCAAGAAATTGCAAGAAATTCTTAAGGAAGCTACGGTGGTGTATGTCGGTATGTTCACAAACAGCTACAGCAGGTGATTCGTTGTGTCACCTACCTGCAAGCTTCGACAGCGTGAGGCACGCGTCTTGTTTCTGTAACTGCCTAATCCATACTGTGTGTGTGTGTGTGTGTGTGTGTGTGTGTGTGTGTGTCTCCCGTATGGGAGGAGATACGTCCCCTTTAGCTGCTGTGGTGCGAGCGCTCCGGACCCCTAGCACTCGTGGTACTTCTGACGTTACTAGAGGAACCTCGTTCTGAACATTGGATCGCCTCCCTGAATGGGATTTGTTCGGATTGGGTTGGACTCGAGGGGGCAGTGGTTCCTGATACCCGTAGGAGATCGGGTAGGTCTCCGGATGGAGTTGAGGGAAGCCATATATTCCCGAGCATAGCTAGTAGATGGTGTGCTATATCACCTGGTGGCCCTAACGAGCTTTATCGCTAGCCTTCCCCTTTGAGGTTGGCGCGCGTAAGTAGCGTATCCACATTATTGTGTTTTTAGATTGTGTTCACACAGTCACTGTAGTCTTTTAGAATTAATTTTCTTAGTTATTCAGCACTTTCTAGATTGATTGTGTTGACATATTCACTAAAGTCCCTTAGATATTGTCCCACAAGTGCTGGTTTATGTACTGGCCACTTCGCTCCTTTCTTGTTTATTTGCATCCTTAGTTTTTTCCCCTTGGTGCTTCCATTTGATGCAGTCATACAGGATGTGATCTGTGGTTTCGTCTCCTCTGTTACAGGCGCATGTAGCATCATCATGTTGAATCTCTTGTAATAGGCTCTCACCCTTCCATGTCCTGTTAAAATGTAGTGAGATTTGTTGATATGTTAAGTCTAATCGTTTTGCTACTGTAGGAAAATATTGTTTTGTCTCTCACCCTTTTGATGTGTTTTGCCATTCTTTTTCCCATTTTTGAGTGTTTCTTCTCATATTTTTTTTTCCTGATGGCACTTTTTGGATTCCATTGTAGCTTTCTGTGTTATCATTTGTTGTTGCTCGTTTCGCAAGTTTATCTGCAACCTCATTTCCTTATATTCCTATGCGGGATTTTACCCATCCTATTCTTATCATCCATTCTTTATAGTTAATTGTTGTAGTTTTTCTCTTACAGCTTCTATCAGTTGGCTATGATATTTTGTATTGTGTAATGATTGTAGTGTAATTTTGCTGTCTGTATATATTGCTGTTGTTTTCAAGTCAGTTTGTGTTATTCACATATTATCTATTTCTTCAAAAGCCTTTGTGTGTGTGTGTGTGTGTGTGTGTGTGTGTGTGTGTGTGTGTGTGTGTGTGTGTGTGTGTGTGTGTGTCACATAGAAACTAAGCAACTACTTCAATATATTGGTCCAGTGTCGTGTCCAAACACCTTGTATGGAGCATTGAGTATTAGTTCGACTCAGAATTACGAGGCATGTTTTAAGTCAGTACCGTTTTCTAATTAAAAAAAGACGTGCATAGATATCGCAATAACTTTATTTTTACATAAACGCCTCTACCTTAATCTATTTTTCTACATAATTTCCGTGAATATTGAGGCACTTAACATAACGTGGCACCAGTTTTTGAATACCCTCCTCATAAAATTCTGCCGCCTGAGGTGTTAACCACTGTATCACAACTGTTTTGACCTCATTATCGTCTTGACTGACCACCCAGATGTTTCTTCAAGTGCAGGAACAAACGGTAGTCGCTGGGTGCGTCTGTTTTCTCTCACCTTTTCGTCTACTTTCTGCACCAAATCTTCAGTAACGACCGAAGGACGCCCACTCCGTTCTTCATCATGCACATTTGTGCGGCCATCTTTAAATGCTCTTACCCATTTCCTTACCATTCCATCACTCATAATGTTTTGTCCGTAAACTTCACAGATCTCTCGATGAATATCGATCGGTTTTACGCTTTTAGCACTAAGAAATCGTATAACAGCCCGTACTTCACAATCGCCGAGACTCACGATTGTCGGAGGCATCCTAAAACACTCAGTAACCAACATATACAATGAAGAATCAGACTGTAATGGTGTCAGTGCGTAGACAAGAGATGTAGGTAACCAGCGCGCATGCTCGGAACGCCGACCGTAGCGCTGCGGCGGCGGAATCGCAAAACGGTACTGACTTAAAAAACATGCCTCGTATATTAGTTTTCTGCTTTAATGTTTCATAGTCCTTATTGATTAAGAGTAGATTTCTTGCTCTCTGATTTCAGCTGAACCATAAATTGCTTAAGCTACCCTGACTTATAAACACTTTCTTTGCCTTAACACTTAATACTATCTCGATAACTACTTTTTTCTGCACTTCAGTCAATAATTTCAACATCAAGAACAACAAATTAAAAGGGATACGTACCAGAGCGTTGCCGATGAGACCCACGAGCACGATGAGGCCGAACAGTAGAGGTACGACCACTGAGACGACCTTCTGTATAAGCAGCAGCGATGTATCGATGTTATCTTCCTGCTCCATGAGGTCGCCATTACTGCTGCTGGTGTTGAAGAAGCCGCTGAGGGTGACGTTGGGGGCAGAGGAGTTCCAGTAGCTCAGGTAGGGAAGTGCCGCTGTCGGCGAAGGCGTTAACATTGGCAGCGTCATTGTCCTAGCTCCGCTGCACTATCACAGTAACCAACAAAACACTATCGCTACAGCTTCATTTGTTCATTGCTTAGTTTCTACATGTCAAAGTACTGTTCTTTAAAGTGGCGAAATGTATTTACAACAGTTAGGAAGAGTTCTAAGTACAGCGAACAAGTTTAAGCACTAATATCAGAGAGAATAGATTAGTTTCTCTTTGCAGTTGAACCTAACAAAAACAAAAGAAAAGCAAAACAAGTGACAGGAGTCGGGAAGGATTCCAAACACTTGTTGCGCAGGCAAATAGCCAAAGTAAGCGTTATTTACGACATCTTCACTTGTTATGGCAGCTAATTGGACTCGCTAAGTTCACATTTGCAGTACGTCAACACAGTCAACCGCTTCCCGAGCATCACATCAATTGTTCCACTGCGACAGTTGAAGGATGAGATGACATTTACGAGTCAGCAAAACGTGTTGATTGTTCTTGTGAATGCCTTTATCAAGTGCTGCCAACTTAACGACCACGAGGAGGGTTGTTCTTGAGTGGTTTATTGCTTAGGTCCGCAATTCTCTTCCTCGCCAGCTCCTGTACAAAAGAGAAGGCAAGCAATTAGAAATATGGGCACGTACAGACGGGGGCTGGGGGAGGTGCAGGGTTAATTACTGTGCTGCCCTCATTACGCAAGTAATGCATTTTTAGCATTGCAGTAACATGGAGGAAAGTCGTTAGTGATGAGTAATTTGTATTCCAAAATGTGTCAGACGTCATTTTATGTCATCACAACTAGAAAATTTAAAATGCATAAATCATAAATATTCTGGGATTTTGGTATTGATGAATACGTCAAATGTATAAACCAATGAGTAATGGGTTTAAGTCACTTGGTGCTAAAATCTGACATGGCTTTCTCTACTCCTATACAAAAACTTATTACTCTAGCTACTTCAAGATAAACACTAACCTATTGTTAATTTCATTGTAGAAATATGGGAATACAGTAGACTTTAAGTGACTGTCAAGTGTTTTAAAACTGGTTGTCTAGGTGACGGTCTTTGACATTACGTTCTATTTGTATATCCAAGAGATTCAAAGTGAATAACGACAAGGGAATATGGGAATATAGTAGACTAAGTGATAGTCAAATGTTTTAAAACTGGTTGTCTAGGTGACGGTCTTTGACATTACGTTCTATTTGTATATCCAAGAGATTCAAAATGAATAACGACAAGGGAATATGGGAATACAGTAGACTAAGTGATAGTCAAATGTTTTAAAACTGGTTGTCTAGGTGACGGTCTTTGACATTACGTTCTATTTGTATGTCCAAGAGATAAAAAATGAATAACGACAAGGGAATATGGGAATACAGTAGACTTTAAACGATAGTCAAATGTTTTAAAACTGGTTGTCTAGATGACGGTCTTTGACATTACGTTCTATTTGTATGTCCAAGAGATAAAAACATGAAAAGCGACAAGGGAATATGGGAATACAGTAGACTTTAAGTGATAGTCAAATGTTTTAAAACTGGTTGTCTATATGACGGTCTTTGACATTACGTTCTGTTTGTATGTCCAAGAGATAAAAAATGAATAACGACAAGGGAATATGGGAATACAGTAAACTTTAAGTGATAATCAAATGTTTTAAAACTGTTTGTCTAGGCGACGGTCTTTGACATTACGTTCTATTTGTATGTTCAAGAGATAAAAATGAATAACGACAAGGGAATATGGGAATACAGTAGTCAAATGTTTTAAAACTGATTGTATAGGTGACGGTCTTTGACATTACGTTCTATTTGTATGTCCAAGAGATAAAAAATGAATAACGACAAGGGAATATGGAAATAAAGTAGACTTTAAGTGACAGTCAAATGTTTTAAAACTGGTTGTCTAGGTGACGGTCTTGGACATTACGTTCTATTTGTATGTCCAAGAGATAAAAAATGAATAACGACAAGGGAATATGGGAATACAGTAGACTTTAAGGGATAGTCAAATGTTTTAAAACTGGTTGTCTAGATGACAATCTTTGACAATACGTTCTATTTGTATGTCCAAGAGATAAAAAATGAATGACAAGGGAAAATCGGAATACAGTAGACTTTAAGTGATAGTCAAATGTTTTAAAACTGGTTGTCTAGGTGATGGTCTTTGACATTACATTCTATTTGTATGTCCAGGAGATAAAAAATGAATAACGACAAGGGAATATGGGAATGCAGTAAACTTTAAATGATAGACAAATGTTTTAAAACTGGTTGTCTAGGTGATGGTCTTTGACATTGCATTCTACTTGTATGTTCAAGAGATAAGGAAATGAACAACGACAAGGAAATATGGGAATACAGTAGACTTTAAGTGATAGTCAAAGGTTTTAAAACTGGTTACATACGTTCTATATTTATGCACAAAAGTTAAAAGAAAATGAATAGTATCTTAAAATCAAAGCAAACAACGAGGAATATCTCGGAAACGGTTAGGTCTACCAAAATTATAGGTGATTTAAATTGTGTGATTTGAAGATATATATGTGTGTATATGTGTGTGTATTTGTGTGTGCGTGTGTATGCGCGTGTGTGTATTTCATTTGTCATTAAAATATCTTAGATATATAGTACTTTATTAGAATCTTTGGACAATTTTAGAAGAAATCTTCTTTGATTTTTTTTTTCAAAAGTACTCATGGAAAACATAGTTTGGTATAGAACAGTACTGAAATGCTTCTCCTGCATACAGGTGTGTCCAAACGTGCATTTTTATTGAACCTCCGGTGTCGAATTTGTAGTGGAATAGAACGTAGTTTGCATATCCACTATAAGCAACAAGTGTTAGAAGTCATGTAAGTCGAGGACATCAGAGATGCAGAAAGTCCCTTGTTTGTGACGTGGCAGGAACAGCTGTTCACGGGTGTGTTAAATTAGTAAACATTGGATTAGAGATTGTATCAGTCACAGCTTGCTATAAGCAGGTATATTAATCTATAAATTAAAAAGCATTGTTATCAACTACTACCCACATACTCAGGAGTAATTATACCGCCATTCCCAATGAATGACAGCTGCTTCCCGATGCTCTTTTGTTTAGCTAAGTTCCTCATAAAATCATAACCTATTCATAAAAGCACGTAAAGAGACTGCACTTCTGTTTCGCCGAATACCCTAAACATCCACTGAAGCATTGTTAATAAAAAACAAAACACTGAAAGTCCGCTTCACAGTTTAAAATGATAACAAGGCAGAAATTAATGCAAATAAGCTTAATTTATCCTATCTGAAACCTGTCGTAAATAAAACAAAATGAGAAGCTCAAATGACATTCTCTACCCTTGAAAAATTCATATTTTGAAGTTAGGAACCAGAAACACTTTGCAAGCGACATTAAATTGGAGTCTTCTTGGAGATTCTTAACTCATTATTTAACCGACGATTTAAAATCATAATACTAGTATACGTAGCGCCAATTCTGTGGAATTTACATCAGGAAACCTTTAAGGTGAAAGGGTACTGTACTTGGGGTTAAAATTCACTTTTTTACATTTCATTATAATGTCATCCCTCTGGATTACAAATATGTAGATGAAAAGTTCATTGGAGCAATATTTAATACCTAATTTCCTAATTATATTAGTGAGTGTTAAGCTTTTTCCATGCCCCTTTTCGTAAACTTTCAGAAAATTCAATGCCATAGCCGGAGTTTGAGCCAAGGATCTTCTGGTCTTCGTCCAACTGCTCTAACCCTTGAGCTACTATGGCCAACGTGCCGATATAACATTAAATTCTCCAGCTAACTCGTGTTTTCCCCGGTAAACCACTTAGGAGTTCTCATAAACACATGAGACAACTACCTTAATGGCGACTTACTATGCTGTAAGTACTTTAAGGCCTGGGCTTTATAGTTCGGACCACTGTTCGGTACAATTAATGGTAATTAATTGTTCTTTCACAATGGCCGAGTGTAGGATAGAGTTTGGAAAGTTAGAGACAGACTGAAAATTTCAATATCATTGCCGGGATTTGAACCACAGATCTTCTGGTCTCCGTCCAGCCGCTCTAAACCATTGAGCTACTATGGCCAGCGTGCCGATATGACATTAAAATATCCAACTTAAATTCTCCAATTCATTTTTGGCATTGAATTTTTCAGTCTGACTATCTTTCCATACTTTAGCCTACACACGGCCAGTGTGAAGGAACAATTAATTTCCTTTCAGAAAATCGATCATGACTTCTGTAATACTGAACAGATAATTCTGAACTAAGCAGAGATCTTTCAAGCTTCCTGCTAGTACCACTGGAACTCCAATGATGCTAGTTTTTCTTTTCTCTTTGGCTGTGTAGATGGAGATAACTGGTATACTCATTAGGGAGAGTCGAAAACATATACCGCCATCTGTTACAGATGTTCGCAGAAGGCTATTGAATTCTCCAAACAAATGATTGTGTCGATTGAGCAAGGAATCAAGGTATTCATATGGAACATGACAAAGAGCTGCGACTTAGAGTGCATATGGTGTAACAAATGAAAGAAGCGGATTATGATAAACGAATCAGTTCAGGGTACTCATATTCCAAGTCCAGACATTCTCTTTATAACATGATTTACAGATGAGACATGGTTTCATCTGTCAGGCTACATAAACAAACAAAACACCAAATATTGGGCTTCTGTAAACCCCCAAGTGATCAACGAAACCCCACTGCTGATGAAAAGTTTGGAGTATGGTACGCGGTGTCAGCTTCCAGGATCGCTGGTCCCATTTTCTTTGATACGACTGTAGACACTGAAGTTTATATGGGTATCTTCAAGACATTTGTGGAGCAGCTGGATGATATCGAACTGAGAGAAGGTTACTTCCAGCAAGATGGATTAGATTAGATTAGATTGATTTGCGTTCAGTAGGTTCACTTGTAGCCAGAAAAGGCTCTGAACATTAAACATGTCCAGAGGTATAAAGTTTAATAGCATATATATGTACAAAAGATAACATAAGACACATATTATAGTATACAGGCAATATGAACAACAATATGGAAAACAAAGCAGGGATAATTATATATGATACAAAATGAAACACATTTTAAACCAGCTTTCACTTGGTTTGTGCCAGTACGTCTCAACCTTTTTGCAATGGATACCATTCTTGTTATTTATAAAATACATACACATTAAAATAAACTTTAAATTTGCATCAAATATTTATTAGTAATGATTTGTCATTGAAATAGTTAGATACTACTTATAGAGCTACAGAAGCATTATCAGGATAATTTGTCATTCAGATAATCTTCTACAGAATAAAAATATTTTGAGCAAAGGTACTCTTTAGCAGCATTTTTAAAAGCACCGAAATTATCAACTTTTTCTTTAAGAACATTAGGAAGTGCGCCAAATATTTTGATAGTTTCATAATACACACCTTTCCGGAAGCAAGAAAGTTTAGCACTGGGATAATGGGTATTATACTTTTGTCTAGTGTTTATTTTGTGAATTACATTACTTGTTGCAAATAAGGCACGATTGCATACAAAGAATTTTATAATCGAGGATATATACATGCAAGGAAGCGTTAATATCTTCAATCTTCTAAAAAGATCTTTACAGGAGCATCTGTTGTGGGTGTTAGTAATGATTCTTATAACACTCTTTTGCATAAGAAATACTTTTTTATGTTCTGCTGAGTTGCCCCAAAATAATATTCCATATTCCATAATAGAGTTAAAGTATGCATAATGCACTAATTTAAGTGTGTCATTAGATCTCACATTAACCATCTCTCGGATAGCATAACTGGCAGAGCTGAGTTTAGGTAAGATATAATTTATGTGAGCTTTCCAATCTAAACATCTGTCCACTTGAAGGCCCAGAAACTTTATGCTGTCAATTTCTTGTAATACCATATCATTAATCCCGATTTCTATTTAAGTATGCGACGTACGACAGGTTATAAATTTGACCAATTTTGTTTTGTCTAGATTCACAGATATTTTGTTCGCTTTAAACCAGCATGACATACAGTTCAAAACATAATTCATTTTAATGATACACTTGTTTAAATTTGTACTGGTCACCAGGACACTAGTGTCATCAGCAAAAAGAACTGTACTTGCAATGTCCTTTATATAAAGTGAGAGGTCATTTATATAGACCAGAAATAATAAACACCCTAACACGGAACCTTGGGGAGCAACGTTCCATACATGGAACTTGTAAACAGTTTCTTTTATAATCGAATAATCTCAAAAGGTCTGTGCCACCCCCCCAGATCCCCTGAGCTAACCTCACTGGATTTTTTTTCTTGTGGGGGTATCTAAAACATATAGTATACAAGAATAGGTCACGGACAACTGATGTTCTCAAGGAATCCATTCGAACCGAAATAAGTAACATTGGCGAGGATACTCTCCGTAAAACTTCAGAGAATATGGTGAGACGAGTACAAATATGTATAGATGCTGGTGGAGGACATTTCCAACGTTTTCTCTGAGATATAAATAGTGTAATATAATCTACCAATTGTGTATTATGTTCTCCCAACTATTATTGGATCAAAAGTTATGGCCTATTGAAATGGTTCAAGTTTATGTGGATCGCACTGTATTTTTATAAATATATTTCATGTTTACCTTCCCTCGGCGTAAACGTCTCGGGCGTTCTTCTTTTCCCCTCGATAATAAACTTAAGTAACCTCGCAAGTCCATTCAAATATCTAAAATTAATTGTCATTGAAAGGCAGAGTTTTAGTTGTATTGCTGGAATGTTAACTACATTGTCTCCTGTCATCTGTTTTGGGATCTGTGTTGCTAATTGCAGCGCATGCGTACCAGCAACAATAATCACAACAACGTGCCGAACAGGCTGACTAGTTAACGAGGGCGGTTTCTGAATTAATTACGTCACTTGGGTTCCACCACGCCATGTTAGCATTAATAAGCCAAGCCAAACAATGTTTACGACCGTTCATTAGATGCACACCTAGTGGGACGCATACCCCAGAGGGGTCGCGAGGAGTATGACGGTTTAGTTATACTGTCTCTTATGAAAATAAGAAATGGTCATAAATGTGAATTAAATTTTTGTTTATGGACGTTCTATAATTATTGGACGTGAGAGAAGGCATAATTCTGCTGAAAGTCCCCTTTTTAACAGGTGACAGAAGACAGAGGGCGGCGGTTCTAATAAGTCATGACAATGCAGATGACAGAGTCTGTGGGAACCGTCCTTCCGAAGGAGGAAGTGCTTATCAAGAGCACGTCATCCTGCCATACACCGCCGAGGCACCCGCCAACACTTCCTTCCTGAAAGAGACCACGATATGGGAGATGATGTGAGGTGATAATGGAGGGTCAGGAAATTCGGGGAATGTAATAAACCTAACAAGCATTCGTCTAGCGACCCGGGAAACCCCCCGAGAAAAACTAAAAGTCCGGTAATTCGGCTACAGGAATCAAACCTTGCCAGTCTCGGTAGCGTAGATAGCAGGGTGCCTGCCTCACGTTCAAAAGGTCCCGAGTTCGAATCTCGGTCATGGTGTGTTACCTGGATAAGGCTTTTCCGGTGTTTTCCGTTATCCTGAAAGACGAATGCCGGGTAACTCTAAACTCCATGGACCCCGCACTCATTTGATCATCATTTTACCCATTTCATTCATCGTCCGATATGACTTAACGTTGGAGGAGGTGAATTACAAAAAAAAAAGGAAAAAGAGAGAGATAGAGAGTAGGAATCAAATCCAGGCCTCTCGAATGCAGGCCACAGACCAAACCACCTGAGCTACTCCCTTCAGTACAATAAATTAATACAGATGTAAATAAAATAAATCCCAACTATAAAATTTTCAATATATTTCATTAAAAACAAATGATCATAGGACGTTATGGGACAGAGGCGGTTCTCGCTTGTTGCGTTTGAATCACCGAGTGACCCACTTATTTTTGAATAACTTACATTCTTACGTTTTTGTTCTAGCATTTAATTTCCATTTCTAAAAGTTCTCCAAGTTATATTTTGTAATGAAACCGCTCTCTTGGCGTCGTGACGTCGATAATGTAGCTAGCTTACTTACCGACTAGCGATTTGTTATTAAAAGACCAAGGTGACCGAACAGTTGCGGACGTTGGCCTTATTTTTGGACGTAGAAGCCGCATTTGATCGGTGCTGGCACAACGGCCTGATTTACAAGCTGCATCGAGAGTTTTCTGGCCTCCAAAATTTACTGCCATTGCTGCATAATTTTTTAAAAAATTGGCGCTTCTACGTCCAAGTGGGTCGCTCCTCCTCAAAGGAGAGGGTGATGCAGGCTGGCGTACCACAAGGGGCTATTATGTCACCTTTCCTGTATATACTCTGCACCAACGACTTCCCCGTGGACGCCAGATGCAAAGTTGCAATGTATGCTGACGACACTGCAATATACAACCATCATAAAAGTCCTCGTTATGGACTTTTAGAGATGCAGCGGTACATTGACCGCTTCCTTTCATGCCTTCAAGACTGGAAAATCAAAATTAATGCGAACAAATGCCAGCTTATACATTTTACAAAGCGGCGCCCTTTGGCAATGGACCTAACCGTCGATGGTCAAATATTGCACTGTCGTCAGCAGGTCAAGTACCTCGGCGTGACGTTGACACGCACGATGCATTGGACCACCTACCTAAGAGATAGCGCCAACAAAGGGCGACAGCGATTAAAGATTTGCGCCCCCATATTTAGGAGCAAACAGCTAAAGCTGCGCTCGAAGATCGTCCTATATAGATCCTTTATTTTAAACGTGGTCCTGTACGCCTGCGTGGTCTGGGCTAACGCCACCAACACCGCCCTAAGGTATCTCCAAACCCTACTAAAACTATCCCTACGCAAAATCCTGTCTGCTCCTATCCGAACAACAACTGTCACCATTAACCAAGAAACCCACGTCCCTTACATCAACGAGGCCATCGATAAACGTGCCACTTCCATCTGGGCGCACATCCGACACCATCAAAACCCCGCCATACACAATATTGGGAAAGGCGAACCCAAGCACCGAAAACACGCCAGAATCAAAGCATATTGAAGGAAAAACAAAAATAAAAAACAACATGACTGCAAAATTATGCGCGCCCAACCCTTCCTGGCTCAGGCCACGCTCCCCGGCAGAGGCCGCCATCATCGACAGCCCAGGAGTCAGCTACCCGCTGCCGCACAGTCCAACTGCGCACATTGTAAATATTGTACATAGCCAAGTCTGTACAGTGTAGTGCGTGTGATATTGGGACGTACGTGGTAAACCCATGTAAATTTAGAGCCTGTAAGCCGGGTCCATTGTACCGGCACCAGGCAAATAAGTTATAAATAAAAAGCCTTAAGCCTTAACACTTGCAGTGAGCGTGGGGAGGTTGGAGGGGTAGAACGCGTTGCTGGTTACCATGGCTACGGATTCACTTCATAGAAGCAGTATACTCCGCACCAACTTGTGTTGCCAACACAGTACAGGACTTTCTTCCTGATTTTCCGTTTATTTGAAAATAAATTTGTTGGTAGAAGTAGTAACCCTCTTGAAGCGAGTCCCGCGTGTCATGAGCTACTGTTTCTTATCAGTTTGCATCCTGTGTACTAACGTAATTTTTTATTTGATCAGTGATTATTGTCTGATATGTGAAATGTTTAATTCTTCAAATTTAAGGGATTCACAATGAATCCAACACACGAGTTGGTGTGTCTCTAAACATGCTTTTCTTTATTTAAAAATGATGACAAACGGGTCGTGGTAAATATCGGTAGGTCAACAGCAGTGCTGTGTTTAGAAAAACTTTGCGGCACACCAGGAAATTTAAGACTCGTTGGTATTAGAAACATGATTGTGTTGGATTGAACGGTCTGAAGAACAAAAAAGAAAAAAAGAAAAAAGAAAGAAGGAACGAACTGCAGACACACTTCGGGAAAGCTCACCTCTATATATATTATAAAATACAATGAGAACGTTAAGCTGAACAGACTTTTCATACAATATCCAATTAGGGAAGTAGACAAGAAATGAAATTTCGTGGACATAAATAAAAGTAATTTTACGGAACTTGTGGATTCATATACAGAGGGAAGCCCCATCGAAATTGAAAACCACTATTCCAGTTTAAAATCCGCTTTTGCGATGCTGATTTTGCGAATTTAGGTTAGCGAATTTTCCAAATCGCCTAATTAATTCACCCAGAGCCTCGCCTGTTACGGGTGCATCGTAATTAAACCTTAAAGTGTGCGACATTTTTAAGTAAGATATATTCTTCTTTGACGCAGGTGCAGGGATGGTTGTACAGGCGGTGCTTTGGGAGGCAATTCCTCCCTCGAAGCCAAAGGTGGAAATACATCGAGCCGAGGGCTGAATGGCGCCACGGTGATAAATATGTTGTCGCTAACGAACTCTGCAGGGAACCCAGTGAAACCATGTAGGAGGATCCATGGGCTTGTATTTCCGTATACTAGAACTGTAGCACAAAGAAGACGAGCGGAAAATCCAATGATGTGGGCGGCAAAAACAAACAAAAGAAACAAAACCTAAAATAAACCAATCAAAAAGCATGAAAACAAAGGTTGATTCAGTTAATGAAAGTTCATTATAGCTCCAGGCAATAATACAACCAAGGACACAACTAAAATGATGCCACGGAGATCAACAGACTGCAAGCAGCAGGACAAGCTTTCGGGCAGAACGTTTTTTTTATTGTAAACGTAATCAACAACCAAATAATAATTTGCTTAAAATTTAGTAAAAAACTGTCCCTTATTAAAAGGGGAGGCAAATTTAACGAAAACATACTTATAAGAAATATACCACCAAAGTTTAAAAAAACTTTCACGTCTTAATTTGTTTTTTAAGAATAGGTCAAAAACAAATTGTCGGAAAAATACTTCACCTTTAGTTTTTCAGGTTATCTGCCATGTAGTGTGGCAGAAGCGTGTCTGTCTCATACTGAAAAAGTTCCGAGTTGTAAACTTGGACAGATGTCCTCCAAATTTTTCATATTGCACGACGAATGAAATGATTTTCAAATGAGTAAGGTTCATAGAGCTTAGAGTTGACAGCTGTTCATCTTTCAGGTTTAGGGGAAACTTAATCACCCTGACCGAGATTGGAACTAGGTATCTATTGAACGTGACACTACCACCACGCTACAGAGACGGGCTAATGTCCTCCAACTTTAAGTCATATCGAACGATGAATGAAATGACGTTCAAATTAGTACAGGATCAATAATATTTGAGTTACTAGACATTCATCTTTCAGGATAAGGGAAAACCTTACACTCTGACCGAGATAGGAACTAGCGACCTCTTAAACATGACGCTACCATCATGCTCCAGAGACGGGCTAATGACCTCGAACGTTAAGTCATATCGGACAATGAATTAAATGACGGTCAAATGAGTAAAGTGTACATAGACCTTCATCTTTCAGGATAAGAGAAAATCTTATCATTCTGCCAGAGTTTAGAACTAGGGACCTATTGAACGTCACGCTACCACCAGAGACGAGCCAACGTCCTCCAAGATATTAAGTAATATCGGATGATGATGAATAAAATGAAGTTAAAATGAGTACAGGGTCCATATATTAATCTGACCGAGGTTAGAACTAGGGACCTATTGAACGTGACTACCAGCACGCTACAGAGACAGGTCAATGTCCTCCAACGTAAAGTCATATCGGATAATGAATAAAATGAAGTTCAAATAAGCACAGGGTCCATTTATTAGCCTGACCGAGATCAGAACTAAGGACCTCTTTAACGTGACGCTACCACCACGCTACAGAGACGGGATAAAAAATTGTATAGCTTTCCTAAACGTCAAGTCATTGTTCTTTCTTCTATTTTCTGTCCTCTTGATGCAAAGAGAACTGAATTTCAAGCCATCACACACCAACCAGCTCTCGAAGGCTTTGCTATTACTGAATACGTATTATATTGTAACGGGAGCGCTGGAACACCCTGTGAACCAGCTGGGAACGGAAGGTAGGGGAGGACCGCGTTAGCCACACCTCCCCCTCGTTTGTCTTGTAGTGGTGACAGGCAGTGGTTGGGAGGGAAAACATCAGTGTGCCGTCTGTTTCTGCCCACCTGGTTCCAGAAATTACGGAGTCTGGAACATTCTCCTGGTCACTGGAAACCGGCGATATTCCTATAAAGAGGGTTACAGACAGAGTGGAGTTGGTCAATCAGTTGGTTAGTGTGTGTGAGTGAGGACAGTTCTTGGTGTAAGGACGCAGTGCTAGTGAGAAGACCGTACGAGTGCAAGTGAAATTGTAACGGACGAACTGGTGAATCGTAATTGTGTGCATTACGTAATTTTATGTAATTGGCAAGTCTTTAACTGTAAGTCGGTGGAAATAAAGAACATTTTTGAGTGGTGAAATTGGACTTTTCATTTCACGAACCCACAAAGTCACACTGGTGTCAGGAAGCGGGAAAACAACATCACCGAACATTACAACCATGGACGCGGCATTGGAAAAATTTTTGGAGAAGATGGTGGAAATGAAGGCCGAACTAATCGGGAAGATGGAAGAAATGCAGGCCGAATTAACAGAGAAGCTGGAGACTAGAAATAACCTGGCCGCGGAACTGAAACTAATCAGGACGGCTAAGAACAACATCGCCGAGAAGATGGAACAAGTGAAGGCCGAGTTAACCACGGAAATGAGAGCAGCGAATGACGGTCCGGCTACCGAAATGAAGGTGGCGAACGAGGCTCTCGCCGCCAAGTTTGAAGAACAGTTGGCCGGCGTGAGGGATGACGTGACGGAGCTGGGCGAGCGGAAGGGTCAAGTAGACGACCGCCTTAATGATTTAGAGGAAAAGGCCGACAACATCGCAAAACCCCTCACCCGCCTGACGGAGGAAAACCGGCCTTATGTGTGGACGGAGGACGCCGAAGACGCTTTCCAGCACCCGAAGGGGACCCTGTGCAGTGCTCCAATTTTGGGTTCCCACAACCGGGTGGCGCCTTCATTGTGGACACCGACGCTAGCGACCATTGCATTGGAGGTGTCCTATCGCAGATCCAGGACGGCCATGATCGCACAAGAGTGGAAGAGAAGGGGCGTGCCGCAGCAGTCCGAGTAGTTGTGGCAGTGCCTGCTGAAGGCTGGGATAGCGCAGGCCTGAGGAGGGAGCAGCTGGCGGACGCAGACTTGGGGCCACTCTTGAGGGAAGTGGACGCAGGGACGAGACCAACCTGGGAGGAAATCGCACCGAGGAGCGCCACCTACAAGTCGTACCGGGCCCAATGGGACTCGTTGAAGACCAGAGAGGGCGTGCTGTTCCGGGTATGGGAGTCACCCGATGGGAAGGCGCAGAGAGAACAGTTGGTACTTCCCCGGAGCAAGGTCCCGGAAGTCTTGGAGGAAGTGCACGCCGGTACTTCAGGAGGACACCTGGGAGCGAACCGTATGAGTCACAAACTACGGCAGCGCTACTTCTGGCTGAGACTCCGAGCAGATGCTGGTGGTACACCTGGACCGCCTCGCACGCTACGATGGGGCTGTTCGGGGCGAACAGCTTGAGGAGGGAGCAGTGTAACGGGAGCGCTGGAACACCCTGTGAACCAGCTGGGAACGGAAGGTAGGGGAGGACCGCGTTAGCCACACCTCCCCCTCGTTTGTCTTGTAGTGGTGACAGGCAGTGGTTGGGAGGAAAAACATCAGTGTGCCGTCTGTTTCTGCCCACCTGGTTCCAGAAATTACGGAGTCTGGAACATTCTCCTGGTCACTGGAAACCGGCGATATTCCTATAAAGAGGGTTACAGACAGACAGAGTGGAGTTGGTCAATCAGTTGGTTAGTGTGTGTGAGTGAGGACAGTTCTTGGTGCAAGGACGCAGTGCTAGTGAGAAGACCGTACGAGTGCAAGTGAAATTGTAACGGACGAACTGGTGAATCGTAATTGTGTGCATTACGTAATTTTATGTAATTGGCAAGTCTTTAACTGTAAGTCGGTGGAAATAAAGAACATTTTTGAGTGGTGAAATTGGACTTTTCATTTCACGAACCCACAAAGTCACAATATTGTGCCTACAAGGATAGGTATATGTTTATCTTCCATTAATACAGGATATATGGCAAAACTAGCTTTCGCTGGGAAAATGGTTAAAGAAGTCCATATAAATGTAGCGCTTCAAAGTTTTGAATATGCTTTAATTTTTTGCTTATAAAAGTTCCAGAGATGCATCACCTAAATTTGAAGAAAAGTGTTTTCTTTCCAATCTAACTGTTTGATTCTTTTATATTCACAAAATGGGGATTAAGATATTGATAAAAGCATACGAAGGTTGTCTATGCCTCGGACCTCAAAAGGTTAATTAGCTAACCAGTTTACAACAATCGTGTGTTAGAATTAGTATTTTAGTTCGTCCTTGGCAACATATACATGTTATGAGACACGTCAAAATGTATAAATACAGTATATACATAAAGTCAAATTGATTACATACAATATACACAGTAAGCAGTTTTTCTATGGTTTTATGTGGTATTTGCATAGACTAATTTACTACAAGAAATGTCATAATATAGCAATAGTAATAGTAATTTATTTCCTTTTACATCAACAAATGGAAATACAAAATCAAGATTACAAATTATAAAATCCATACTGAAATATGCCATATATTCCTAAATCCTGAAAATCCTATCATGTTATCATGTTGCCCACCATTGAAAAATAATTCGGTCCACATACACCTAACCCTAGGTTTTTGTGTATTGGATGCCCTCTGCTCCTTTTTACACTTTCCGCCATTTCACCTATCCCACTCTACATTTTTCTCTTAATTGTTCTTAGCCATCTATCATTAACTTTCCCTAAATAATTCCCTATATTTCTCCTGTTCTTTTCTCCTTTTACTGACAACATTTTTCTAATTACTACTTCACCCCCCAAATTGTCCCATTTACGTAGCCAAGCCTGCTCTCTCCATATCTTTGTTTGATTACAATTTAATATACAATGGAAATCTGCATTCTCTTCTCCACACAATGGACATTTATCTAGCTCCCTCTCTTGACCTACACCTTTCAAGTTTCTCACTCCTGTTCTCGCCCAAGCAAAACCTTCTCGTCCTAACTTACTACATACATCTATATATCCTTCCCTCCCCCAGGTTGTTTTTATTTCTCTATATAATCTCAGTGGGCTTTTGTCACTTGTATTGGCAAAAATATCTTGTCTGTCAATATCTTCTAATCCTAGCTTATCTTCTTTCCAGAAGCCTCTATACCCATACTCTGCATTTATCCAAGAATGACCCATACCTATCTGCTTCAACATGTCAAACATTTTATGTGCCCAAGACCCACCCCAGTTCCTTCTCTTTTGAATATGAAAACATTCTTTAATTATATTGCCATCTTCCAAGTTAGTGATTCTGTATGTCATAATATAAATATTACAGGTTTGTGAATGTACTGTGCCCCCATTGCTCATTTACATGGTTATAGTTCTAAAAATTTATTAACCGTACAAAAACAATGTGCATGCAAAAATTTGTTAACCTTAATCTTAAAGTGTTTGAATGATGCAGCTTGTTTAAATGAATTTGGAAGTTTATTATATAATATTATCACTTTGTAGTGAAGCTTCCTTCACAAAGGCTCGTTTGGTGCGCTCGAATTGCCAGTTTATCCTTGTTACGAGTTTGGTGGTAATGTACATCAGCATTTACTTGAAAATGATTTATATTTGTATGAATGTTTGTGGATGTTATGGCTCTCAAAAGGGGACACACTATTATTCGTCTACCTCCATATAACTGTGATCTGTATGAAATTGAGCTGGCGTGGGCAAAACTAAGGAATGTTTTCAGAGGATTCAACGTTACTTGTGATATCTTCGCTTATCTTACACGCTAGTTTGCTGAACTGTGTATTTCAAGGTTGACCACACTGCAGAAACAAAAGAGCATTAGCTCTCACTTCTTCCCCCCTGCCCACACCACACCGTAAATAAAGTAATATTAAAGTAACAGAGAATACTGTAACGCGAGCGCTGGAACACCCTGTGAAGCAGCTGAGAGCGGGAGACAGGGAAGGTTCGGTTAGACACGCCCTCGCCTCGTTTGTCCTATAGCGGTGACAGGCTGTGGTCAGGGGAAAAACATGACTGTGTCGTCTGTTTCTCTACACCTGTTTCTCGAAATTACGGAATCTAGAACATTCCCCTGGTCACTAGAAACCGGCGATATTCCTATATAAAGAGGGTTACAGACGGACAGAGTTGAGTTGGTCAGTCAGTTAGTTAGTGTGTGTGAGTGAGGACAGTTCTTGGTGTAAGAAGGCAGTGTTAGTCAGTGACGTGTTAATGAACGGAAAGATTGTGCAACGGAAGACTGTACGTAACCGTGTATGAGTATCGGAGTTGATGTAATCGCGAGTACAAGGAAATTGTAACGGACGAACTGGTGAATTGTAATTGTGTGCAGCACGTAATTCTGTGTAATTGGCAAGTGTTTAACTGTAAGTCGGTGGAAATAAAGAACATTTTGGAGTGGTGAAATTGGACTTTTCTTTTCACGAACCCACAAAGTCACACTGGTGTCAGGAAGCGGGAAGATAACATCACCGAACATTACAACCATGGACGCGGCATTGGAGAAAATTTTGGAGAAGATGATGGAAATGAAGGCGGAACTGACAGAAATGAAGACGGCAAATGAAAACCTCGCTGCAAAAACAGAAGCGGCAAACGACAACATCATAGGGAAGATGGAAGAAATGAAGGCCGAATTAACAGCGAAGACGGAAACGGCTAACAACAACTTGGCCACGACAATGACCTCAAAGATGGCCGAACTGACAACGGAAATGAAGGCGGCGAACGAGGCTCTCGCCGCAAAGGTTGAGGAACGGTTGGCCGGCGTGAGGGATGACGTCACGAACCTGGGCAAGCGGAAGGGTCAAGTAGACGACCGCCTTAATGATTTAGAGGAAAAGGCCGACAACATCGAAAAACCCCTCACCCGCCTGACGGAGGAAAACCGGCCTTATGTGTGGACGGAGGACGCCGGAGACGCTTTCCAGCACCCGAAGGGGACCCTGTGCAGTGCTCCAATTTTGGGTTTCCCACAACCGGGTGGCGCCTTCATTGTGGACACCGACGCTAGCGACCATTACATTGGAGGTGTCCTACCGCAGATCCAGGACGGCCATGAGCGCACAAGAGTGGAAGAGAAGGAGCCTGCCGCAGCAGTCCGAGTAGTTGTGGCAGTGCCTGCTGAAGGCTGGAATAGCGCAGGCCTGAGGAGGGAGCAGCTGGCGGACGCAGACTTGGGGCCACTCTTGAGGGAAGTGGACGCAGGGACGAGACCAACCTGGGAGGACATCGCACCGAGGAGCGCCACCTACAAGTCGCACTGGGCCCAATGGGACTCGTTGAAGACCAGAGAGGGCGTGCTGTTCCGGGTATGGGAGTCACCCGATGGGAAGGCGCAGAGAGAACAGTTGGTACTTCCCCGGAGCAAGGTCCCGGAAGTCTTGGAGGAAGTGCACGCCGGTACTCCAGGGGGACACCTGGGAGCGAACCGAATGATTCACAAACTACGGCAGCGCTACTTCTGGCTGAGACTCCGGGCAGATGCTGGTGGTACACCTGGACCGCCTCGCACGCTACGATGGGGCTGTTCGGGGCGAACAGCTTTGAGGAGGGAGCAGTGTAACGCGAGCGCTGGAACACCCTGTGAAGCAGCTGAGAGCGGGAGACAGGGAAGGTTCGGTTAGCCACGCCCTCGCCTCGTTTGTCCTATAGTGGTGACAGGCTGTGGTCAGGGGAAAAACATGACTGTGTCGTCTGTTTCTCTACACCTGTTTCTCGAAATTACGGAATCTGGAACATTCCCCTGGTCACTAGAAACCGGTGATATTCCTATATAAAGAGGGTTACAGACGGACAGAGTTGAGTTGGTCAGTCAGTTGGTTAGTGTGTGTGAGTGAGGACAGTTCTTGGTGTAAGAAGGCAGTGTTAGTCAGTGACGTGTTAATGAACGGAAAGATTGTGCAACGGAAGACTTTACGTAACCGTGTATGAGTATCGGAGTTGATGTAATCGCGAGTACAAGGAAATTGTAACGGATGAACTGGTGAATTGTAATTGTGTGCAGCACGTAATTCTGTGTAATTGGCAAGTGTTTAACTGTAAGTCGGTGGAAATAAAGCACATTTTGGAGTGGTGAAATTGGACTTTTCTTTTCACGAACCCACAAAGTCACAATAATGACTCATAGAACTAAGGCCACTCTTCAGTACTCTTACTATTGTACGGTACACGTAGGTCCTTCTTGCATTGTAAGACTGCTCACACTACAAGCTTCCCCTCTCCACTCAGACTTTCCAATGTTTCCTGCAGCTAATCCAGCGCTCAACTCATCTTGCGCGTACTGAACCTACATGACATTTTGGACGACTTTTCCATACCCTGCAAACCATGTATATCTTGTTAAAGTACATATTTTTTATGGTTCCTTTTCTTTTCATTTTTTTTCTGTGGATGTAACTTTTTCCATATGTGCTTTATAATGTTTTTAACTTTGAAAAATTACTGTGCTTAAATAGGGAAATATTCGGGTCGTGTAAAGAGAATTAAACTCAAAACCTAATGCATTTCCAGATTATCTAGATAAGGAAATACAATACTTAAAGACATGTGTTTTTTTAAGAAGTATACATAAGGATAAAGGATCGTGTAGTTTTTCTTGACGTTTTCCTTCCTGCTAGGAATGACCCAGTTTTTCTATCCAGACAGCAAAACTTGATATCGGAAGTAAATGGCGCGTATCGCACACAGAGTAAATATAGCATGAAGACGCTTCTGCAAAAACAGAACCCTTAGCAATTAAGAAGGCTGTTTGGTCAGTAATGGAGAGATTATCAGCTAATTTTTTACTGTCGCTATGCTTTGCCCTTTCTGACAGAGCTGCCAATTGTATGACGTCTGGAGCCACTTGCCATTTGTCATGCAGTCTATGCACTGTGCGCGTATCTCTGATTTTATATACCAGCGCGTCAAACCAAACGGCCAGGGCCTAGAGGAGAAAGAAACCCAGTATATACCTTTGAGAAAAGTATGTTGTAAATAGAGTTATGTCCCTAAGTATGTAAAATATTTTGAGTTAAATGTTCCATAGTTTTAACTATTCGTGTTTACATTATTGAAATATGAAAATCATCTAGGTAAAAGAAATCGAAACTAAAAATTCACTGGACAACAAAAAAATAATTTTGAATGTTTAGAGCACTTCATGAGGCAATTTCTACCAATTTTGGGATGAGAGAAACAAGTATAACAATGAAAAATTTTTATTAGTTCTAGTTTTTATGATATACACAAGGTAGAAGTATTACATATTAACGGACTGAGAGAAAAGGATACATTTTAAATACATACTGTCACCCTGGCGGTAGACTCGCGAAGCCGATGAAAAATGATGGCCGGTGGAGATTCGGGAAACTTCGGGACCGATCGTTACCGGAAGCGAGACAGTTGAGTCTAGATTTGGAAAAAAATAAACAGTTTTTGAGGTTGCTAGAAAATTTTAATGGTGAACGGTGTATTGCGAGGAAAATAAAGTGTAGTTTTTGTGTTTTCTAACCTCGTTTTGTTATTTCACGAACCCACAAAGTCACAACTGGTGTCAGGAGTGGAACATACGATAATGGAAGCTGCATTGGCAAAGATTTTAGAGAAAATGGAAGAAATGAAGACGGCCAACGACAATATCGCCGAGAAAATGCAAGAACTGAAGGCAGAAATAACAGCAAAGACGTGCTTGTCCCCGCGAGGAGCGAAGTGATAGTGACGGCGCGACTGGAAGGCCAGACAGCAGGTGGGGTCCAGAGGCAGCAGGAGTACGACTTCACCTCGGAACATCGCAGAGGGAAGAGTCACGGTAACGCTTGCGCTATGTCCCGAAGACCCTGTCCAGAAGAGTGCGGCCAATGCACAAGAGTGGAGGGGAAGGAGCGTGCCGCAGCAGTTCGAGTAGTCACGGCAGTGCCTGCGGATGGCTGGGATAGCGCAGGCCTGAGGAGGGAGCAGCTGGCGGACGCAGACTTGGGGCCACTCTTGAGGGATGTGGAGAACCTGGTGGACCACCTCCACGACATGCACGAGATGGCTCGCCAGAACATCCAGAAGGCGAGCGTTCGCATGAAAACCCGATACGACAGGCAGGCCAACAGCCAAGGGTTCCAGCAAGGTGACCTGGTCTGGTTGTACCGCCCGAACCGGACCAAGGGACGCTGCCCGAAGCTTCGGCAGTCATGGCAAGGACCGTACCGTGTGGCGAAGAGGATTAACGACGTGGTCTACCGCATCAAGAAGGTGCCCCGAGGAAAGATGTTGGTGGTACACCTGGATCGCCTGGCCCGCTACGAAGGCGCTGTTCGGGACAACCAGCCTTGAGGAGGGAGTAGTGTCACCCTGGCGGTAGACTCGCGAAGCCGATGAAAAATGATGGCCGGTGGAGATTCGGGAAACTTCGGGACCGATCGTTACCGGAAGCGAGAGAGTTTTCACGAACCCACAAAGTCACAATACATGCTAACAATGATAAAAGTACATTTGATTTTTTACACTGGTAATTACACGCTAAGAGTTCTAAATTACTGGAAAAATACTTCGCAGATAGTCGTGTCTGAAGAGATCATGTGGTGGCCTATTGACTTGGTCGCCTTTTAGCTTGCCTCTTGTGATGGAGTTCCGCAGAATCCCTAACAGTAATCCTCAAGCATTACTTCATTCCAACGGCCCTGATATCTTTGTTCCATAACAGAAATTTCCTGAAGGAATCTCTCCCCATGTTCATCACTAACAGCTCCACAACTAGGAGGGAAAAAGTCTAGGTGGGAGTGGGGAAAATGGATCTTAAGGTACATGTTGTATCCAAGGTTATGGTATTTTTGCAGGAGCACTGTCACCAAATGCTTGTAGCGCCATCTCTTTTGTTGCCTGAAAATCCATGAACAAACAATTGAGGGCTTCCCAAGCTTCGCTTTCTTTGCCCTCCAAAGTTTGGTCAAATGTAGGATCCTTTACAAGTTCCCTTATTTGTAGTCCGACAAAAATGCCTTCCTTAACTTTTGCATCACTTACTTTCCAAAACTTCTCTCTGATTATGTTTTATTATTTGACAGGTGTGCCAACTCCAAAAAAATTCCCCCACATTTAAAAACTTCACTCTAAAAATGAAACGTCACTTTATCTTAAAAACAAGAGCTCATCTATCATTTGCATGGCGATTTTTTATTTCAACAGATGGAAATATATGTAAATTTACTCTTTTAGCCTGAAACATTTTCATTGTTGCCCAGTGTTATTGCCTCGCGCATGACCGTCAAAGTTCTTGGTAACCTTTCATTGTATTTTCTGTGATCGAATGAATGCAAAAATATGAGGAACGGGACTACGCTAAGGAGGGGTTTCGGCATCTATGCCTCCAAATGGGCACCATGGAGGGAAGCATGATGCGAGAGGATACAGTAGGCGGCTGTTCCTAGGAACAAAGCGGAGCAAGCTTTACATAGAACATACCTTCCTGTCATGCAACGCCGACACATCTACCATGACGAGAGATAATGTGAAATGATAATGGAGGGACAGCAAGCTCCGGCGATGCAATGTATAAGAAGAAACCCCATGATTCAATTATTTGGACTGCGAAATATTTTGAATGAAGACACACAAGTACAAAATAAAACGAACAAACCTCAATATAAATGTGAGAATATGCAAAGAACTATAAAAATGAAGTTTAAAAAGTCACTAAACTAAAATTTGCTGCTTAGAGTTACCACACATCCATCTGTCAGGATAAGGGAAAACTTTATCTCCGTGTCCAAGATTAGAAATAGGTACCTCTTGAATGTAACACTACCACTACGCTACAGAGATGGGCCGATATCCTCCAAAGTTAACTCATATCGGACGATGAAAGAAATTATGTTCAAGTGCGTCCAGCATCCACAGAGCTTAAGGTTACCAGATATTCTTTTTTCAGTATAAGGGAAAATATTACCTCCCTGCCCGAGATTAGAACTATGGACCTCTTGAACGTGACGCTACCACCTTGCTACAGAGGTGGGCATATACCTTGCCAGTATTAATACGACCTACATTTTTGGTATACTAATAACAAAAATTTTGTGCAATTTATCTCATATACAAAAGTCATTCAGAATGAAAATTGCTTCTGAGGACATTCCCAAAAATTTGAATATATGCTATTTCAATCGCTAGTTTTCAGCAAATAATAAATACCTTTTTGTCTTTTACTATGTAGACCTGAACTTATGATTTGGCATCTAATCAGCTTTTCTGTTTAGAGCTATGCTGTTCGCCAGTGGCGAGGTGTGACTTTCAAAGCGAGGGAAGCTCCAAATAATAATTTTCATTTGAATAAGAGAAAGTAATGACTCAAAGAGCTAAGGCTACTCTTCAGTACTCTTTCGATTGTACAGCCACACGTAGCTAAAATAGCGAGGTGTGACTTTCAAAGTGAGGAAAGCGCCAATTAATAAGTTCCATACAAATAAGTGAGAATAATGACTCAAAGCAATAAGGCTACTCTTCAGTGCTCTTTCTATTGTACAGTCAAACGTGGTTCCAGTAGCGATGGGAGACTTTCAAGGTGAGAGAAGCTCCAAGTAATTTTCATTAAAATAAGAGAGAATAGTGACTGAAATAACTAAGGCTATTCTTCAGTACTGTTTCTATTGTACAGTCACACGTAGGTCCCGTAGCGAGGCCTGACTTTCAAAGTGAGAGAAGCTCTATATAATTTTCGTTAAAATAAGAGAGAATAATTACTCAAAGAAATAAGGCTACTATTCAGTTCTCTTTCTATTGTACAGTCACATGTAGGTCTAGTAGCGAGGCGTGACTTTGAAAGTGAGAGAAGCTCCAAATAATTTTCATGAATATAGAGGAATAATAACTCAAAGAACTAAGACTACGCTTCAGTACTCTTTCTATTGTACAGTCACACGTAGCTAAAATAGCGAGGTGTGACATTCAAAGTGAGGGAAGCGCCAAATAATAAGTTCCATACAAATAAGGGAGAATAATGACTCAAAGAACTAAGGCTATCCTTCAGTACTCTTTCTATTGTACAGTCACACGTAGGTCCAGTAGCGAGGGGAGACTTTCAAAGTGAGGAAAGCTCCAAGTAATTTTCATTAAAATAAGAGAGAATAATGACTCAAAGAACTAAGGCTACTCTTCAGTACTCTTTCTATTGTACAGTCACACGTAGGTGCAGTAGAGAGGGGAGACTTTCAAAGTGAAGGAAGCTCCTATAATTTTCATTAAAGTAAGAGAGAATAATTACTGAAATAACTAAGGATACTCTTCAGTACTCTTTCTAAGGTACAGTCATACATAGGTCTAATAGTGAGGCGGGGCTCTGAAAACGATGGAGGCCCCAAATAATAATTTTCATTAAAATAAGAGGGGTTAAGAACTCTACGAACTAAGGCTACCCTTCAGCACTCTTTGTATTGTACAGTCACACGTAGGTCCTCTAGCGAGGTGTGACTTTTAAAGCGAGGGAAGATCCAAATAATAATTTTCATTAAAATAAGAGAGAATAATGACTCAAAGAACTAAGGCCACTCTTCAGTACTCTTTCTATTGTACAGTAACTCGTAGTTCCAGTAGCTAGGCGTGACTTTCAAAGCGAGGGAAGATCAGATAATAGTTTTCATTAAAATAAGAGAGAATAATGACTGAAATAACTAAGGCCACTCTTCAGTACTCTTTCTATTGTACAGTACACGTACGTGCTTCTTGCATCACAAGACTGCTCACACTGCAAGCTTCCCTTCTCCATTCAGAGGTTCCAATGTTTCCTACAGCTAACCTACAATGCGATAACTGATAGCCTAAAATGGAGTAAGTATGCAATTCACACACTTTTGATAACTAAAGTCTTAACAACAATCTCCTATTTGTCACCACTAAATACGAATCTACGTTAAATAATATTGCTAGTTATATTGGAATGTACTCATGTGTGTTTTTGAAAGCGTTACATAAAACAGACAGAAATGAACTTTTCTTCACACGCTACAGATCTTTTAAGTGACAAAATCTATCAGTGCTTCCCAACTATCGAAAATTCGCGATTGCTTCCGAAAATCTACGAACCGTTTTGGCATTAATTTTCTATTATTTTTCCTTAAATTCGTATTAATTCTTAGACAGGTACAGACATACAACTTTCTTTGTACACTCCTTAATGTTATTTTGACTTTGTTTAGTTACAAAAGCATTTGGTCTACCTGTAATACTTTGTAAATTTTCCCTACATTCAATTGTCTATCGCAGTACCTTTCCACCTCCAATTTCAATTTGTGAGCGCTTATTTTCAACTTTCTCTATAGCCGTATCTTGCTCTCACTTCCCACTTTAATTTCTATTTCATTTTACGTCCCATCTTTATTACATTTCTCTCCTTCCGTGCTTTTCTCATCAACTTCGCTCTTATTACTCAAATTTCATTTCACACTTCAGTAATCTTCTCTGCCCCGATTTCACTATCGACTCACTTTCACTTGTGCACTTGCAGCTCACCCAACCGTTTTCTAACCTTGACTATCTAACAGTGGCATCCTTGAAAGATTTTGGTGGCGTAGGTACTGTAAACCAATAAATGGAAATTAATTATTCTTTCACACTAGCCATGTGTAGAACACACTATGAAATTCAATGCCATAGCCGGGATATGAACCACGGATTTTCTGATCTCCATTCAGCCACACTAAACCAATGAGCTACTATGGCCAACGTGCCAACATGACATTAAATTCGCCAACTGACTCGTGTTTCTCCCGGTAAACCACCAGTGCCTGATTTCGCCAAAAGATGTTAGAGCTTAAAACGGGTTTAACAATAGTCATAACAAAAATTGCATTTCATGAACAAGGGTTAGCTTAACACTCGTGTTAAATCTCTTGTTAAACTAACGAGTCAAATTTCTAATGTTAATTCCTTAACAATTGTAAAAAGTCAAGATGGCGGGCGTGTAGGCAGCTGTTGCTATATTTATGACCGTCTAAATGACATTCGTAATAGAGTACGGCCTATGAGGAGAAATGATTTTGAGGAGCTATCAGAAGAAAATCTTTTACGGAGGTATAGACTGTCGAAACCAGTTGCTATGAAGGTTACTGTGGAAGTGCCAGAGAGGTTAGAACATGTATCGAAAGGAATATGCAGATCTCGCCTTTCAATCAAGTATCAATAACCTTGCGATTCTATAATTCACTGAATTATGTGAATAATACACTGTCCATCTCCCTTCTTGAAACGTTATAGTCACTCGTCACTTGTCCTTCTTCGCTCCTCGTTTTAAATTTACGTAATAGTGAGTTAGAACATGCATTGCAAAGAATAAGCCAATCTCGCCTTTGCTTCAAGTATTAATAACGTTGCGATTCTATAATTCATTGAATTGTTGGATAATACATTGCCCACCTCCCGTCTTGGAACGTTCAAGTCACTCGTCACTTGTCTTTCTTCGCTCCTCGTTTTAAATTTACGTAATACTGAGTTAGAGCATGCATCGAAAGGAATATGCCAATCTCACCTTTGCTTCAAGTATTAACTTTGCGATTTTATAATTCACTGCATTATGTGGATAATACACTGTCCACCTCCCGTCTTGAAACGTTATAGTCACTAGTCACTTGTCCTTCTTCGCTCCTCGTTTTAAATTTACGTAATACTGAGTTAGAGCATGCATCGAAAGGAATATGCCAATCTAACCTTTGCTTCAAGTATTAACAACTTTGCGATTTTATAATTCACTGCATTATGTGGATAATACACTGTCCACCTCCCGTCTTGAAACGTTATAGTCACTAGTCACTTGTCCTTCTTCGCTCCTCGTTTTAAATTTACGTAATACTGAGTTAGAGCATGCATCGAAAGGAATATGCCGATCTCGCCTGTGCTTCAAGTATTAATAACCTTGCGACTTTATAATTCACTGAATTATGTGGATAGTACACTGTCCACCTCCCGTCTTGAAACATTCAAGTCACTCGTCACTTGTCTTTCTTCGCTCCTCGTTTTAAATTTACGTAATACTGAGTTAGAGCATGCATCGAAAGGAATATGCCGATCTCGCCTTTGCTTCAAGTATTAATAACTTTGCGATTTTATAATTCACTGAATTATGTGGATAATACATTGCCCACCTCCCGTCTTGAAACGTTCAAGTCACTTGTCCTTCACACCTCGTTTTAAATTTACACAATACTGAAGATAATGTTTCGTGTTTCTAGTAATGACACATACATTTGAGTTAAATTCGTTTCTAATTGTTTCCCACGTGATTTCCTTCTATTTTACATTCACCGCACCCTTCCCCCTTTTCCACGATATCCTTACACTTCGTCACCATTTCAATCAACAATTTTTTCTCCATCGATGAGAATTTTTTTTCACCTCTTTTGTTTACGATTATGTTTATATGTCATTTTTTTAACTATGTGCAGACGAAAATGAAAACAAAAGCGCATCGCAGTACGTTTATAAAATAATACGACTCATTCATAGCCTTCTATAGCTGTAATATTTACAAGTTTTTTGGCGTTAACACTTGTTTGTTAACATTTTCTGGAAACAGGTTGGTAAAACGCAAGAAATTTAATAGCTTTGTTAGCGCTGATACAATTGTTACGTTACATTTGTTAACGTCGATTTTAACATCTGCTGGTGAAATCTGGCATAGGAGTTCTCATAAACACATGAGACAACTACCTAAATGGCTACTTACTATGCTGTAAGTACTTTAAGACCCGGACTTTATAGTTCGGACCACTATTAGGTCAATTAATGGAAATTAATTGTTCTTTCACACTAGCCGTGTGTAGGACGCACTATGAAAGGGTTGAGCCAGACTGAAAAATTCCATGCAGCATAGTAAGTCGCCATTAAAGTGGTCGTCCCCTGTGTTTGAGTACTCCTAGTGTTCTACCGGGAAAAATACGAGTTAGTTGGAGAATTTAATGTTATGTTGGCACGATGACTATAGTAGCTCAATGGTTTAGGGCGGCTGGACGGAGACCAGAAGATCTGTGGTTCAAATCCCGACTATGACATTGAATTTTTCAGTCTGGCTCTGCCCTTTCACAATAAACTTCCTTGAAGAATACTCTCTGTAGACCAGTCCAGTCCTATGTTTACTGTAAGTACGTAGTAAGTATAGGTATTAAACTTGGCATACAAAGTTGTGACAGCCGAAAAGAGTGGCACTGGCAACTGTTTTGAACCATATTCCATAGGGCATCGCTTCCCTGCGGATGCAAAATGAGATTAATTTACGGTATAACAGAACAAATGAATTTTCACTGACCACCGCTTTCAGACTTTGTTTTAAATTAAAGTTTAATGACTTTAATTAAGCCCTTTTAATGACTTCTGTGATGGACAGTGATTCTGATTTATCAGTTTGGCACAGTTTCAAATTTAAAGCTACACAAACATCATATTTACGCTAAACTAAAACTATATCATCCATTTGCGAAAGGTATAATTTAGAAAGAAAACTAAATTTGAAAGCTACAATAGATGACCAGTTCTTAAAAGTGTCTCTGTAATTTATACACGAAGTATGTAATAAACTATCCCTGTAAATTTTTAACTTGTGTAACATGTGGTTGATAGGCGAATAAGTATTTGTACGAGGGTTGCTTAATAAAGAATGATCTAAAGTTTTTTGACAATATCATAATTTTGAACCGCCCGTCTCAAAATAATCTCCCCTGAATGCAATGCACTTGTCCCAGCGTTTCTGTCAGTCTTCAAAGACAAATTAGAAACCATTTTTTAGACATCCTTCAAAATCGCCTAAGCAGCCTTCACCACTGCTTCTGATGATAGATAATGTCTCCCACGAAGGCGTTTCGTCAACTTAGGGAATAGAAAAATGTCACAATGGGCTAAATCCGAATTATGGAGCGTGAGGAATGCACTTCACGTTGATTTTTGCAAAACATTTAATAAAAGCATTGGCAATATGTGGCCGTGCATTATCGTGGTGCAGCATCCAGTCTACTTCACGGAAATGTGGTCTTTTGCGCCTGATAGTGACTTGCAATATTTTCAGAACATCCCTTTAGTATTGTCCAGTTACTGATGTGTGTGCAGGTACAACATGCTGATAAACCATTCCCTGAATATCAAAGAATGAGATGACCATAATTTTCCCAGCAGAAGCAACCACTTTTGCTTCTACTAGTGGGCCTGTATATAATTTTAACAATTTTACTTTTAGTATAGATTATACAAAGAAATCAAAGTAATAAAATATATTTCGGTGCATTGTAGTTGATACGTTACTCTCTTGTTTTACAGATAACTAAATAAAAATTAGTCCTGCGCCGTGGCGTAGTGGGCTAAGGCACCATGCGTTGGCCCCTGGGCACGGAAAATTGCCCGGGTTCGATTCCATAATGGGGTGTGGATTTTACGTCCCGGGTATAAGACCAGTGCCCACTCAGCATCCTGAGGAAAGTGAGGAGCTTACGCTAGGTAAGTGGCCCTGGTCATGAAAACCAACATTCCAGCTGGGGATGCCGAGATGTTCATCATATCTCCTCCCCGTATCGGTTGGATGATCGTCCACCTCTGCCCTGCATAAGTGGCGTGAGGCCGGCAGTCGGGTTGATAGACCTTGGCCCTCAAAGGGCTGTCGCGCCATGGGTTATTATTATTATAAAAAAAATTGAACATCTAAGTAAGCGATCTACGAGGTAATCGATAGTCAATGAGATTATAATGTCATGTATTTGACACTATATAGAGCGATCCATATAAACCTGGACCATTTCAATAGGCCATAATTTCCCTTTGAATGCTCGTAGAATGCAGAAATTTGTTTTAGTGGTCTCAGTGGCTCTGGGAGAGTGATGAAAAGTTCGAGTATGGTGCGGGGTGTCAGCTTTCAGGATCGTTGATCCCTTTTTCTTTGATACGACTGTAGACAATGAGGTTTATATGAGTATTTTCAAGGTATTTGTGGAGCAATTGGATGACATCGAATTGAGAGAAGGTTACTTCCAGCATGATGGAGCAACGTGTCATATATCTAATGACACTATGGAGGTTGTAACCAGTTTCTTTGATAATCGAATAATCTCAAAATATCTGTGGCCGCCAGATCCCCTGACCTAAACTGACCGCATTTTTTCTTTGGGGGTATTAAAATATTGTATAAGTATAGCCAACGGACAATTGGTGTTCTCAAGGAATCCATTCGAACCGAAATAAGTAACATTGGCGAGGATACTCTCCGTAAAACTTCAGAGAATATGGCGAGACGAGTACAAACATGTATAGATGCTGGTGGAGGACACGTCCAACATTTTCTCTGAGATGTAAATAGTCTAATGTAATCTCCCAATTGTGTATTATATTATCCCAAAGTTGCACGTGTGTTCTATTATTACTTCAAAAGTTATGGCCTATTGAAGTGGTTCAGGTTTATATGGATCGCACTGTATTAGAGTAGGCGTTCCTGAAGAATGAGTTTTTATCTTGTAAATTTTAACTTTATTCTGCTACATTGAATCTGGCAGGGATAATTCAACTTTTTACTGAGATTATTCAGGTCTAAAAGTAAATGACCTACTTTTCTGAAACAAAAGATCGCGTAATATTTTTCTTATGCTGGCAGATAAAATTCCTTTATTTTCATTGAGATCATTTCAAACTCTCATTTGTTCTGATACCTCTAGATCGTTTTTTGTTTCGAGTGTAATAATTTCTCTGTCAACTACAGGTAACAGTAAAGAAGGCAAAAGGGCCAACTAGTGCTTTCCCCACATTTCTTACGAACCTTAAATTACGCGCCTGTCAACTTCTTATGACATTCGAAGTGTTCCAGTTGACTCTTTTTCTTTGCTAAGTTCAGCGTAGTGGGCAACGTGTTGAGAAATAAAAACTTCTCCATGAAAAACGAATCACTGAACTTTGCAGAGGTGACTCATAAATATAATCTGCCTTCAAGCCAAGGGGTAAAGTTCGTAGCAGCGTTTCTTCCATTATTTAATAGGCCATAAGTTATCTCCCTGTACAAAAGTTAACTTGTTGGGGAAAGCGTTTATCACAAACTGATTTATTTCACAGAGATGCACCGGCGGCAATTCCACAAGAGAGATTAAGAGATGTGTTTAACGGGTGAGTTTGGGCACAATTTTAAAGAGAAAAACCAAATAAATGGAGTAGTGTTTACACTACATATAACGAATTACCAATAGATACTAAATGACAAAGCGAGAAGACGTATCGGAAAAACTTCGCAACATAGAGATGTTTACCTCAGCTTATCACACATACACGGTGAGTCCAGTGTATGTATAGTCTGTTCAGATATAATCATGTCTTCTGGACAGCAATGTGTCATACATCGGCAGTCGCAAGAAAACATATCATATAGACATACGCAGCTTCCAAGTGCTCTATTTGTGTTTCGTAGCTTACTGTACATCAACTTACTAATATTTCACTCTTCTAATCGACCAGATAAGACCTGATAAGAGACGATCACAGCGCTGGTCACCTAAAGGTTCATTCGCCTCAACGTTCTTTCAAGTAATAACAAGGAGGCTGTAAAAGATGAATGTCTGGTAAGTATAAGCTCTATGGAGCCTAGATTCACTTAAACATCATTTCATTCATCGTCCAATATCACTTAACATTGGAGGACATGGGCTTGTCTCTATAGCGTGGTGGTAGTGTCACGTTCAAGAGGTCCCTAGTTCTAATCTCTGTCAGGGTGATAAGGTTTACCCTTATAATGAAAGATAAGCTCTGTGGATCCTGGACTCAGTTAAACTTATTTTGATTCATCGTCTGATATGACTTAACGTTGGAGGACATTGGTCTGTCACTGTATCATGGTCGTAGTGTAACGCTCAAGAGGTCCCTAGTTCTAATCTGGGTCAGGGTGATAAGATTTCCCCTTATACTGAAGGATAAGCTCTATGGATCCTGGGCTCATTTGAAATTATTTTGATTTCTCGTCTGATGTGACTTAACGTTGGAGAACATTAGCCCGTCTCTGTATCGTGGTGGTAGTGTCACGATCAAGAGGTCCCTAGTTGTAATCTCGGTCAGTGATAAGGTTGTCCTTTTCCTGAAGGTTCAATGTGTTACAGTCCTCCACAGGAGAATAAGTCTCCGAGGTCTGAGACGCAGGGGGTAGAGGTTTCCACACCCTCCTTGAACAGGTTTAGGACACCCCATATCAGTACAGTTACAGACCATTCAAAAACCTTCTGACGTCTTCTACTTTGTGAATGAACCTTCTCGGTTTTAGTGTACAGAGTAAATAGGGCACATTTCTTAACGGTTCTGCTCCTTGTGTACCATCCGTTCCCTCTCTCACACATTCACTGTCCTTGTCCCACTGTGTAAAGAACCACATTCCATTCAGGGACCTTCTTTGCGTTGCTGGACAGTAACTCTAAGGTCTATAGACCCTGAACTCATTTGAAAACCATTTCACTCAGCGTCTGATGACTTAACGTTGGGGGACATTAACTCGTCTCTGTATCGCGGTGGTATGTGTCCTTCAAGAGGTACTTAGTTCCAATCTGGGTCAGGGTGATAAGGTTTTCCCTTATCCTAAAGGATCAATGTTTGTTAACTGTAAGCTCTATGGACCCTGGCCTCATTTGAATATCATTTAATTCATCGCCCGATATGATTTAATATTGGAGGACATTACCCGTCTCTGTAGGGTGGTGGTAGTGTCACGTTCAAGATATCCCTAGTTTTAATCTGAGTCAGGATGCTAAGGGAAAATCTTATACTGAGAGATCAATGTCTATCAAGTCCAAGCTATCCATACACTGGACTCATTTGAACACCATTTCATTCACCGTCCGATTTGATTTAACGTTGGAGGACACGCGGTAGTAGCGTGTCATGTTCAAGAGGTTGCTAGTTCTAACCTCTGTAGGGTGATAAGGATTTAGCTTATCCTGACAAATGAATGTCTAGCAAGTTCAAGAACTACGTACCCTGTACTCATTTGAACATCATTGAATTTCATTTAATTCATCGTCTTATGTTATTTAACATTGGAGGACATTGTCCCGTCTCTGTAGCCCGGTGGTAGTGTCACGTTCAAGAGGCCCCTAGTTCTAATCTCGGTCAGGGTGATAAAGCTTTCCGTTATCCTAAAGGATGAATGTCTGGTAACTCTAAGCTCTACGTGTCCTGAATTCATTTGAACAGCATTTCATTCATCGTCCGATATGACTTAACGTTGGAGGACATTGGCGCGTCTATGTAGCGTTGCTGTATGTGACGTTCAAGAGGCCCCTAGTTCTAATCTCGGTCAGGATGATAAGGCTTCCCCTTATCCTGAAAGATGAATGTCTCGTAACTCTAAGCTCCGCGTACTCTGAACACATTTGAACATCAATTAATTCATATCCGATAAGACTTAACGATGGAGGAAATAGTGGTGAGCTTGGATCCAGAGATTACCGCCGATGAATTTACATTAAGGAAATTCTCTGCCAAGGAACACCGTAGGCCCTGAAGATTCCACTGAAGGTTGTAGATACATAGTACTTCTGTTTGAAAGTTCCATTCGATGATATCGAATTGAGAGAAGGTTATTTCCAGCAAGATGGAGCAACGTGCCATACATCTAATGACACCATGGAACTTGTAACCAGTTTCTTTGATAATCGAATAATCTCAAAAGGCCTATGGCCCCCCAGATCCCCTGACCTAACCTCACCGCAATTTTTACTGTCGGCGTATCTAAAAATAGAGTGTACAAGAATAGGCCACAGAAAATTGATGTTCTCAAGAAATCCATTTGAACCGAAATAAGTAACATTAGCTAGGATACTCTTCGTAAAACTTCAGAGATTATGGTGAGACAAGTGCAAACATGTATAGATGCTGGTGGAGGACAATTACAACATTTTCTCTGAGATGTAAATAGTGTAATGTAATCTCCCAAATGTGTATTATATTCTCCAAAAGCTGCACGTGTGGTTGAAAATTTATGATCCATTGAAATGGTTCAGGTTTATAAGGATATCACTATATTTATTGTGTTATAGTTCGTTCAGAAATTAATTTTGTATCTAATCTTCGAAAGTATATCATGATGCTAGATAAAGAAATTTCAGTCTTGAAAACAAATGATAAACTTTTGCAAGGAAAGGAATATCTTTCTATTTAGTAATGCTTTTGTTTGTTGAAAATAAATGAAGGTGTATGTGCTCCAAAGAAGTTTGCGTGTTTACCTTTATACTAAGTTAACAGCCTGGTCTATTATCACTTCAGATTTTTTCTCGCCTTTTAAACTTTCCTTGGAAGTATAACATACTTCAAAACCCAAATTAGGCAAATCGGTTCAGCAATTCTATAAATTTTGTGCGACTAACAAACGTCAATTTATATATAAATTCCGTGGGATGACATTCATGGCGGTTATTATTGGATACATACCTTTCCGAAGGCTTACAAAATGTTTTCTTATCCCCATCGCGTCTCACAACATCGTGGGATCCATGAAGCCGACTTATCTATTGAATTTATTATACCCCATGTCGTCTCCGTTTGTTGATGCCATTCAATATCTGATGTCTGAGAAGAATAGAAACGGATGTAAGGGGAGATTGGATCAACAGCTCTAGAAAGAAACAGATTTTATAAAAGGAAGTGAATGTGTGACACGGAAGCCATTCAGTGAGGTAAGTCGTTCGATTCCGGTCAGTATGCACCGTAAGTAGGGCAAAAGAAATTGAACTTCTAATAATGGGAAAACGAGATATCAGAAAAATTACCCCACAGTAAAATATCAATTGTATGGAAAAATAATTGTATCCTTGACCCTTAATATTCATAGGACATTTAAAACACCTAAATGCAAAAACATGCATTTCTTGACATTCTACTATAGTCTGTACTCTTCATTTTGTACGACGGTGTATAACAGACCAAAAGGTAAACTGACCAGGCGATGTAGTGTGGTAGTAGTGTCACGTTCAAGAGGTCCTTGTTCTAATCTCCGTCAGGGTGATAAAGTTTTCCCCTATCCTGAAAGATGACCGTCTGATAACTCTAAGTTCTAAGCATCCTGGACTCATTTGAACATCATTTCATTCATCGTCCGATATGACTTAAGGTTGGAGGACATTGGCCCGTCTCTGTGTCTTGGTGATAGTGTCGCATTCAACGGGTCCATAGTTCTAATTTCGGTCAGGGTGTTAAGTTTTTCCCTTATCGTGAAAGACGAATGTCTAGTAACTTTAAGCTCTATGTATCCTAGACTCATTTGAACATCATTTCATTCATCGTCCAACATGACAACATTGAAGGACATTGACCCGTCTCTGTAACGTGGTGGTAGTGTCACATTTCAGAGGTCCCTATTTCTAATTTCGGTCAGAGTGATAAGGTTTTGCCCTATCCTGAAAGATGAACGTCTGATAACTCTAAGCTCTAAGCATCCTGGACACATTTGAACATCATTTAATACATCGTGCGACATTACTTAACGTTGGAGGACATTGACCCGTTCTGTGTCGTGGTGATAGTGTCACATTCAACGGGTCCATAGTTCTAATCTCGTTCAGGGTGATAAGGTTTTCTCTTATCGTAAAAGATGAATGCCTCGTAACTCTAAGTTCTAAGAACCCCGGGCTCATTTTAACATCATTTCCATTATTGTCCGTTATGCCTTTTCGTTGGAGGACATTAGCCCATCTCTGTAGTGTGGTGGTAGTGTCACGTTCAAGAGGTCCCTAGTTCTAAACTCGGTGAGGGTGATAAGGTTTCACCTTGTCCTGAAAGATGAATGTCTAGTAACCTTAAGTTCCATGTATCCTGGACTCATTTGAACATCATTTCATTCACGTACAACATGACAACGTTTAAGGACATTGACCCGTGTCTGTAACGTGGTAGTAGTGTCACGTTCAAGAGGTCCCTGTTTCTAATATCGGTCAGAGTGATAAGGTTTTCCCTTATCCTGAAAAATGAATGTCTGATAACTCTAAGCTCTGTGTCCCCTAGACTGATTTAAACATCATTCCATTAATCGTACGATATGACTTAACGTTGGAGGACATTGGCCCGTCTCTGTAGCGTGGTGGTAGTGTCACATTCAACAGCTCCCTAGTTCTAATCTCGGTTAGGGTGATTAGGTTTTCCCTTGTCCTGAAAGATGGGTGTCTGGTAACTCTAAGCTCTATGTACCCTGCACTTTTTAAAACATCAATTCATGCATCGACCGATATGAGAAATTTGGAGGAGGCCCATTTCTGTAGCGTATTTTTATTTTTAACAAAATTGGTGCTAACAGTTTAAATCATGATAAAAACATCTGCATAACAAATGAAATGCATGTCTTTTGAAAATTCTGAATAAGTCTTCTACATTTTGAATAACTTTTGAAGACAGAACTGATAGATTGTAAAATATATATTAATATTATTCCTTTCTATTGAATCCTATTTATTTTTGACATTATTTGCACTTTTATCAGTTCCAGTTATTACTCGAGCTATTACTATACTCTTTATTGATGGAAATTTTGATACAATTTTCTTTGATCCAGTTACATAAAAGCATACTTCACGTAATCTGTATGAAATATATATTTTTGGCTTTAATCATTCCCAAGGGATTGTTTGTTATTGGAATTTTTAGACATTTATACTACACCCAGCGAGGTGTATCGCAGATCACATGTGTCAGAGGTTATGTATTGGATTCTGGAGGCCAAACTTCCTGATGGAGATCAAAATGAAAGAGTTTAAAATACTGTTTCCTACATATTGTATTTCTGTGTGGAACAAATGCAATAACAAAACAATTGAAGCCCTAGTAATAATTAACCTTCAAGATCAAAACAAGAAAGGAGCAGCTAAATTGGAAGAAAGATGGAGAGATCATTAAAGCGTTTTGTAACAAGAAATTGGAGGCACAAAAACATTTCAAGGATGAAATATCATGAAGGGCAGTAGAAAAGGGAGGAAGGCGAGTCTAAAACTGAGGATTTAGGGCCGAAAAGTACAAAGAGAAAGAGAACAATGAGCTAAGGAAAATGGGGGGGAAAGGACGTAAATGAATGACAGAAATAAAACCAAAAACAAAATGACAAAGTACGTCAGGAAGTCGCAGAAACGGCCGTTATGAGGCAAGAAGGAAATTCTGCATAAACGGGAGAGGTTGATGGTTTAAACAGAAAATATTATCATTACATTCTCTACCCGTTCTAGAAAAAAACTATACTTTTAGAATTTATACGTCTATCTACCTCAAGTAGATTGTGATGGAATTTTGTGTAGCTACATTTTAATGATTTAAGAAGTGATCGTTGTGTGAAGACTTGAAATTCCGTTCTATTTGCATAACCATTAGGTACAAATAACTATTATGTGTTTCAAATGCGACGATGTTTGTCCTTGAACGCTACTAGATGGACAACTAATCGAAGTATTGCGGTATTGTCGTATTGCATTCTCTCGAAGTGTATGGCGAGCAATCTTTGATAAATATTGTTGCGAGACCATTGTTGATCGAAGCGGCGCGGGTGAGTAGTTCAAAGAGATATACATACTGTGCAGTGTGTAGATAAAAGCTCGCCGAAAATGTGAGTGGGAAGGAGACCGATTTCTTAACGGTTCGTCTTTGTTCTAGCCGTCTTGATTGTTGGAGAACATTTCGGAATGTGAGTAATCTATAAATCAGGGAGCCCGTCTACCAAAGGAGTCAGTCGGCAATTAAACTCGCGTGCGTGAACAGCTGTGCTGTGGTCGTTGATCTTGCAAATTGTATTGTGTATGTGACGTAATCCTGCATCTGTAAAAGTTGACAAAGTGAGTTTATACGGAAATAAAGTGCAATTTTTGGTGTTTGTAACCTGGACTTTTGATTTCACGAACCCACAAAGTCACAATATTATTTGCGCTAAGACAAAAAAGAGTAAGGTACAGAGTAATGTCCCTAACACAATCGTAAAATCCTCATATATTTAGCTCAAATAGTTTTCATAATACAAATAAATGAAATCCTAATATTAGGTTGCCTTATAAGTAAAGACAGTTTTTTGTTATTTTAGTGTTTTGCAGCATTTACTGGGTTTCTTTTGTTTGGAAATGCTATTTACAGGAGTCCATGGCTAGTGTTGCATACACTGAGACCATGTATCAGTGTTCAGCTGTTAATAAACAATCACAAAATGGAGATAAAAAAGTTTGAATTTACAGACCTTGTAAAACACCCGTGGGAGAGGGGAAACGTTTCCTTCAGCTGATGTGGTGCGAGCGCTGTGGACCCCTAGCACTCGTGGTACCTCTGACGTTACTAGAGGAACCTCGAGCCGAACATTCGAGCCCCTCCCAGAATGGGAGTTTTTCGGATTGGGTTGGACTCGAGGGGGCAGTGGTTCCCGATACTCGTGGGGCCACGCCGTGGCTCAGTGGTTAGACCGCTTGGCTCTCACCAAGGCGGCCCGGGTTTTATCCCAGGCGACCGCAAAGTGAGATTTGTGGTGGACAACACAGCGTGTGGGTGGGTTTTCTCCGGGACCTCCAGTTTCCCCCGCCATCTCATTCCACCGGTGCTCTATCTTCATCTCACGTATCATCAGTGTCATCGCCTGCGGTGCCGTGTGTAGTAAAAGCGGGCGTTAAACACTACACATTTCATTTTTTTAACACCCGTGGGAGATCGGGTACGTCTCCGGACGGGTATGAGAGAAGTCATATATTCCCGCGTACTAACTTGCATAGCTAGTAGGTGTGCCAGATCACCAGGCGGCCCTACCGAGGTTAATCGGTAGCATTCTCCTTTGGGGTTGGCGCGCGTAAGTGGCGTATCCACTTCCATCCCATCTTGTATTTTCGGACCAGATGGGGGGGGGGGTTAGTCTCTAGATATTTCCCTATTGAAAGCCCCATGGAGGCGCCGGGCACCCTTCGGGGACAGCTCAGGAACTCCCTGGCCGTCAGAGGGGGGGTTCGTCTTCACTCTGTGTGGACTGACCTGGTAGGTACCCACGAGTTAAAATGAGTCCTTCTAAAACACTACTAGAAACAAGATCATAAAGTCGCTGTCGCAGCTCAAAGGATATGTGAAGAGGAAGGAGATGATGTCGTTAGTAAGCGTGTGGCACAACGATGGGTTCAATTTTCAACAATGGAGACCAAAACACTCAAGATTTACCGCGTTCTGGAACATACAAAGTATGGAATATTGAGGACACACGCCAAGTTCTACTAGAAAATCAGCAAAAAAGAATCCCTAGGCTCTCAAAAGAACTTCGTACATCAAGAGATACCACACATCGCCGCATTAAGACACTTGAACAATTATACAGAAGCTTTATATCTGTACCTCTTGAACTGACACCTCAAGAGGCTGAACGTAGAGTGGATAGCTGTCGTCGGCTTATCCGTAATCTCATGAATAACAGATTTGTCACGTGAATTGTCACTTGTGATGAAAAATGGGTATATTACCGGAACCCTGGAGCATCGAAACAGTAGACTGATGTCCGTCAACCTAACAAAGTCATCGTAAAAAAAAAATCAATTCAGTTCCAAAGTAATGTTGTGTATCTGGTGGAATTTTGAAGGTGTAATTCACTGGGAGTTTGTTCCTAAAAGCCGGGCGATTGATGCAGATATTTACTCTCAATGACTGGAACGAGATCATGAAATTTTGAGACAGAGACACCCAGCATTAGTTAACCTAATCCTTGTTTCACATAAGCTTGCCCCGTATATCTTAACGGTCACGTGACCTAGTCCCATCTCACTGGCTGCACCTGTAGTATAGACTGTTGTGCGGTAAAAATTAGTTCGTTATTTAACATGGTGATATACAGGCTGTTACAAAAAGGTACGGCCAAACTTTCAGGAAACATTCCTCACACATAAAGAAAGAAAATATGTTATGTGGACATGTGACCGGAAACGCTAAATTTCCATGTTAGAGCTCATTTTAGTATTTCTCTTAAAATGTAAATTGAAATCATTCGTGCAGACAAATATCAAAATACCCATTGTGGTTCATGCACGATGGAGCTCCTGCACATTTCAGTCGAAGTGTTCGTACACTTCTCAACAACAGATTCGGTGACCAATAGATTGGTAGAGGCGGACCAATTCCATGGCCTCCACGCTCTCCTGACCTCAACCCTCTTGACTTTCATTTATGGGGGCATTTGAAAGCTCTTGTCTACACAACCCAGGTACCAAATGTAGAGACTCTTCGTGCTCGTATTGTGGACGGCTGTTCTCCAGGGCTGCATCAGCGCATCAGGGATTCCATGCGACGGAGGATGGATGCATGTAACCTCGCTAACGGAGGACATTTTGAACATTTCCTGTAATAAAGTGTTTGAAGTCACGCTGGTACGTTCTGTTGTCGTGTGTTTCCATTCCATGATTAATGTGATTTGAAGAGAAGTAATAAAATGAGCTCTAACATGGAAATTAAGCGTTTCCGGACACATGTCCGCATAACATATTTTCTTTCTTTGTGTGTGAGGAATATTTCCTGAAAGTTTGGCCGTACCTTTTTGTAACAGCCTGTATCTTTATATGTTGGAACTGTTTACATTAAATATATTACGCAACAGAGTTGATTTATCTGAAATACATGTTAATTCTTAAACGAAGTAAAGAGGAGGTTCCTTTTCTCTCAAGTACATGTCACGATAGCACGTGATTTAGATGTAGTGATGACATTTGTTTATATGACTTTTATCATTACCTTGTTTTGAACTGGATTAGTCATATATCGCCCTTCGAAGGTGTGTTGTGCTGAGTGCGAGAGCTAAATTATTTTATTGATCGTTTATTGCTCGTGTAATTATTATATGTATAATGGCAAAGTCTACTGCCAGTTTTTCGCTGAAGTATCGCAAGGGAAAACCTTTACAAAGCGGCGAAAAAGTAATTGTAATGCATACACAGAGAAGAATCCGTCTTTGTCAGTGAGAGAAGTCGAACAGCTGTGCTCTGAACCTAAAGGTGATTTAGATGTGTAGGAACATCACGATATGAAACTGAGACAACAGGAAAACTTACCACTCCAGGGGCGATATTGCTGTGTGGCGAAGACGTTATTTAAGGACAATCAGACTGTACCGGGATACAAATCGCAAAATATACCCCCTTAACGAGACTTGTGTGAATGAAGAACACACAAGTATGCCGTGACAGGACTTGAAGACTCAAAAACAAGCATTTTTGCAAGGTATGTGTGCTGGTTTTAAAAAATCCCAGTGAAAAAGGCCGAAGGACTTTCAATATAAACTTGTTTCAGTTTCATTGCTCATTCATTCAGTTTCAACTTGCTCAGTTTCATTATAAACTTGTATTTTTGCATGCCTTCATATTCTTATTTGTATGATTTTTATCTATCTTCCTGGCTATTATTATGACGTTTACTGCAGGTTTAAATGTGACGGGAAGGCACCACCTATGTCCTATGGTAGGAAAGCACTAGCCAAATAGAGTGAGGGGGTAGTTGTACGCGGAGTGGTACATGTCAGCGGGGCAAGGTTATAAGAAACAGAGATTAAATAGAGTTCCATTGCAATAGGACGATGTAACACCCCATACTGCAAGAATAACCGTGGAAAAAGTAATGAATTGGGAGAAAATCAACAGCTACCACACCCAGCATACAGCCCTGAACTCGAAGCATTAGTTTATCATCTTTTACGATCCATGGCTCATTTTATACGTGGAAGAAAATTTGACCACATTGAAGCAGTACAAGTGGGTGTCACTGAATTCTTATCTACCTATCTAGGTACTTTATAGAAACTGTATGTTCATATGCGAATATATGCAAAGTTCTGCAACATTGTCTCCTGCATTAAAACACTGTAAGATTTCAAGGCTGTGTGTACATCGATTGCGAAACTGGGTAGAAGGTTTACCAGTTAAATGGCTTTAAAAGCCAAGGCGCCGAACGAGTGCCAGGAACTTGAAAAGAGCCTATACGAAAGTGGGCAGTAAAGGTGAGAAAGAATAAAACGTAGGGATGAAAAAGGATTACGAACAATTGGATCGTAATACTGAAAAAGAAAGAGTAAGTTCTGAAATTTTGTACTGCAGAAAAACAAGAAAATCAAGCAGAACTCTTTACTTTCGCTCTCTTGTTTCATATCTATACTAGACTCAGTTTCCTAGTCACAAGTCGAAACCAAGAGATATTTAGAGAGTGAAAACTGTGCTAAGTGCGACAGTTTTGTTGTCTTTAATGAAACTATGGTCTGTTGCTGCAATGGTGAACTGTGTTATCTTTGGATGAGTAGAGCCAGACTGAAAAATGCAATGCCATTGCCGGGATTCGAACCACGGATCTCCCGCTTTCCGTGCGGTTGCACCAAACCACACAGTTACTATGATCAACATGCCGACATGATATTAAATTCTCCAACTGGCTCGTATGTTTCCCGGTATACCACTAGGCGCCCCCTAGTGTCATGTCGGCATGTTGGCCGTAGTAGGGCCCCCCCAGTGGTTTTCCGAGAAACATACGTGCCAGTTGGAGAATTTAATGTCATGTCTGCAGGTTGGCAATAATAGAGGTCTCCCTTAATAGTCTACCGGGAAACATACGAGTCAGTTGGAGAATATGTCATATCGGCACGTTGGCAATAGTAGGTCTCCCCTAGTGGTTTACCGGGAGACATACGAGTCAGTTGGAGATATTAAGTCATATCGGCACGTTGGCAATAGTAGGTCCTCCCCTAGTGGTTTACAGGGAAACATACGAGTCAGTTGGAGAATTTAATGTCATGTCGGCACGTTGGCCATAGTAGGGGCCCGCCTAGTTGTCTATGTAATACCCGAAAGTAAGTCCAAAATACGTAGGAGCCTATAGGCACAATTACAGCATTTTACGTGTTTACCGCTTTGGGCAGCGGTCTATACACGCCATACGTAAGGAGCGTGGGCACAGCTGATGAGGGATGCCCACGGTTAATTGCAAGTAGTCGCATGCTTCACTTTTCAACCTTCAGTTTTGGGCGTTGACGTTCTACTCAGTAGCAGGTCTTTGGCACAGAGCATACTGATCTTTCCTTTGTTAGCTTTACCATACAATCACCTTACAGGATAAGAGAAATCCCCGAAAAATCTTATTTACATGATCAAGTTTCGAACTCGGGTCCTCTTGAACGTGAAACAATCACGCCACTTTTTACGCCATGGAGACGGTGATTTAAGGATATAGATTGGAATAAAATAACGGTTTCTAATAAGAAACGTATAAGTTGCCGTGGATACGCATAGGTTAACCGCTTACACGGAGCTGCACGCCGTCTCCGAATACAACTCCAGTATACGCATGCGAACTGCTTCACTCTACCGCCTTCTGACCACGAAGTTGCATTGGTGGAGTGACATTAACACTACTCTACTGCAGCAGACTTTGCAACGGTTACTATATAGTTCTGTCGGACGCGGGAAATGTTTCGCAGTAGTCGAATGTTCCCGAATTACATTCTAGAACGGTATCTACAACTAAGAACAAAAATGGCGTCTCAATTGCCTTTACACACACCATCATCAAATAAATCCATCCAATTTATGGCTACGCCACATCATACGTAATCAACTCTAAATTTCTTATATGTGAAACATAAGTTTTACTCTTGACGTAATGACGCCACTGAACCTGTAACCACCATCTTTGTTAATCGAATAATCTCAAAAGATCTGTGATCCCCCAGATCCCCTGGCCTAACCTCACCGGATTTGTTCTTGTGAGGGTATTTAAAAATAGAGTGTACAAGAATAGGCCACAGACAATTGATGTTTTCAACGAAAACAGCCGAAATAAGTAACATTGACGAGGATACTCTCCGTAAAACTTCAGAGAATATGTATAGTACGAGTACAAACATGTATAGATGCTGGTGGAGGACACTTCCAACATTTTCTCTGAGATGTAAATAGTGTAATGTAATCTCCCAATTGTGTATTATATTCTACCAAAGTTGCAGTGTGTACTATTATTGGCCTATTGAAATGGTTCAGGTTTATATGGATCATATGGATCAGGTTTGTGGTCAATGAACGTCCCTAAACTACCGCAATTTCCAGTTAATGTTTTCCTTATTAACTGATTTCGACGAAACACCTAATTACCTAGTTCGACGCACACATATGTTCTTAGCCTCAATACATAACCTTTCTGCTAATTATTCATTACAGTTGTTTGATGATCTCTCTATCATTGTTCATAAAATTACTGATAGCACTAGCAAATAATTCCCGCATAACAATTACTCTGAGATTTTAACGAACTTCGTTTGTTTCACAGATCACTGGTAGTTCATAATTACATTAGCTTGTTCTTAACACTCTATTAATTAATTAATTTTGTTATTCAACTTCCAGGAACGATTTCATCAGTAAATTATGTAAAAGTTTGTTTTTCTACTGAAGTTTGTAGCCATGGAAGCTTTTGCTAAAGAGATGTCTGGATTTGATTACATCCTCGTTGCTAATTATGAAGTTTATACAATAAACCTTTTATGTTACTCGCTTTGATCTCTGAGAGAAAGGTTAAAAGCAAAGTTTGGTATATTATAGGCTCACTGGCTCAAGGCGTGTATTTCAAACTTTACAGGAAAAAATATCCCAACAAAAATCTTTACGAACCTGTTCTAAAACTTGAAACAAATATACTTTATCCAAGAATTACTTCTGAAGTTGTAATTTAATAATTTAAATTAACCTACTGAAGTAACACTTTAATATTAAGTAAATATACAAAAATTTTCACTTTAACTACTGTATCAATAAAATGCCATCACTATGGCTACATTTCGAATATAATATTTATTATAAAACACTCTTGACTTCCTCCAAAGTGTCTGGTATAGCTACCTTCACTTGTTTCAGTAGAGTTGTATCATACTTTATCTTTCATATTAGTATGATTCAATTGTTGTAAGTTGCTGCACCAACAATTAAAACAAACGATTACCCAACATCGTATCTCTCATATTAGCTATTAGACAACGACAGACATCCTTGGTCTAACTACCCATATGCTCCAGAGAAATAATTTTACTATTTTATTATATAAGATGAATGTCTGCAAGCTCGTAAGTTCTGTGGATCTTTCACTTATTTGAACATCATTTCAGTCATCGTCCGATATGACTTAACGTTGAAGGACCTTGGCCGGTCTCTGTGTCGTGGTAGTAGTGTCACGTTCAAGAAGTACCTAGTTCTAATATCGGTCAGGGTGATTAGGTTTTCTCTTATCCTTAAAGATGAATGTCTGGTAACTCCAAGCTCTACGTATTCTGTACTCACTTGAACATTGTTTCATTCATCGTCCGATGTGACTTAAGGTTAGAGGACATTGTCCCATCTCTGTAGCCTGGTGATAGCGCCACGTTCAAGAGGTCTCTATTTCTAATCTCGTTTAGGGTAATTACGTATTCTCTTATTCTAAGAAATGAATTTCTAGTAACTCTAAGTTCTATGTATTCTGTACTCATTGGAACACTATTTCATTCATCGTCTGATTTATCCTTGGAGAACATTGTCCCGTCTCTGTATCGTAGTGCTAGTGTCAGGGTCAAGAGGTCCCCAGTTCTAATCTCGGTCAAGGTGATAAAGTAGTCCCTTATCCTCAAAGATGAATGTCGGTAACTCCAAGCTCTATGTACCCAGAACTCATTTGAACAGCATTTCACTCATCGTACGAAATTACTTAACACTGGACGACCTTGACCTGTCTCTGTGTCGTGGTGGTAGTGTCACGTTCAAGAGGTACCTAGTTATAATCTGGGTCAGGGTGATAAGGCTTCCCCTTATCCTGAAAGATGAATGTCTGGTAACTCCAAGCTCTATATACCCAGAACTCATTTGAACAGCATTTCACTCATCGTACGAAATTACTTAACATTGGACGACCTTGACCTGTCTCTGTGTCGTAGTGGTAGTGTCACGTTCAAGAGGTACCTAGTTCTAATGTCGGTCAGGGTGATAAGGCTTTCCCTTATCCTGAAAGATGAATGTCTGGTAACTCCAAGCTCTATGTACCCTGAAGTCATTTGAACATTATTTCACTCATCGTACGATATGACTTAACATTGGAGGACATTGGCCCGTCTCTGTATCGTGGTGGTAGTGTCAAGTTCAAGAGGACCCTAGTTCTAATCTCGGTCAAGGTGTTAAGGTTTTCCCTGATCCTGAAAGATAAATGTCTGTTAGCTCTTAAGTTCTTTGCATCTTGGATTCATTTGATAATCATTTCATCCATCGGCCGATATGAGTTAACGTTGGAAAATGTAAATTAAAAAACAGATGCCGAGGTTGTTTATTAAATTACACTTAGAGACGTGGTGGAAAAATGCCCTGCTTACTATGTTCAATATTGCAGAGAGCATTTTTGAGATGTTAATAATAATAGAAAAGTCACATCTGGAACTTATGCACTCACATTACCAAAACGTACCCACTAGTTCTTTGTGTGAGATTCCACCAAACCAAAGGCAAAACTTTTGCGACCTGGAATTAACAATGGAAGTTTGGAATGAGTCCCAAAGCAATGGAGATAATGGGACGTTACACACAAGATGAAAACGGGGAAAAATAGTACCATAACCTCAGAACTACATTGTATTGCCTTTTCAAAGCACTGACATACACGCAAACACACTTCATAGAGTAAAATCATGAGAGAACGTATCTTTCTCTCATTTATATAGGGTGTTCTGGATTCTGTATGTTCAGCAAGGTTGAGGAGGCAATTATAGAAGGTATTTTGTGTTTAGGAGAGCTAGAAGGTGCAATATCTCAAAAATTATCTCACGTAAAAGTTGTCTGGAATCCCAGAATTTCCTCGATTGTCTTTTCATTGTGAGTTTTATATATTTATATTTGTTTTCTTTATTTAACCGTTTCTTTTGTTTCCGTTTATTTTCCTATCTGTTTTCTGTAGTTTCACACATATACAGTATAAACATAAACACCAATGCCCAATGAGAGACTCGAACCCGCGACCCTCTACGCGGTGGAACGTTAGAGACATACGCTCTAACGACCATGGCTATGAGGGCCAGCATCTTCGGCAGTATGGAAAGATGTAAACATAAACTCGGAAAATGATATTCATTGCACGTTTCATTTTTGAGTTCATACTCCTGAGGCGGGACAACTTGTCGTGGATTCACGGGGTCGATAAGCAATCCCATTAAGGTTAATTAAATCGCTAAATTTCCTGTCCAAGCCATTTCGCTTTTTTTATTTTTTATATTACGTCCTCCAACGTTAAGTCATAAAGGATGATGAATGAAATGGTTGAAATGATGCTCAAATGAGCCCGGGGTCCATGGAGCTTAGAGTTACCCGACATTCGTCTTTCAGGATAAGGGAAACCCCCGGAGAAAACCTTATTCAGGTAACTCACCCTGACCGAGATTTGAACTCGGGACCTCTAGAATGTGAGGCAGACACGCTACCAAGGCCGGCCATTTCGCTTAAAATTTCATCCTGATTTGCTGATTTAGTGGCATAAGTGTCAGCGGAAGTATCGGCGCTGTATAGCAGGGAAAAAGTATGCATCGATCGTTTTTCTAAACGCACTTTCTTTATCGAGGAGTTCTTAAAGCATCAAATAATGTCGAATCTTTTAATGTAATTTTGCAGATCCCCTACCTACTAGCTTCGGGTAGAGACACCCTTTGTTTTCAGTTAACTACGCCGCAGGTGACCCGCCTCGGTAGCGTAGATGGTAGCGTGTCTGCCTCACGTTCAAGAGGTCCCGAGTTCGACTCGGGTAGTGTGAGCTACCTGGATAAGGTTTTTTCCGGGGTTTTCCCTTATCCTGAAAGACGAATGTCAAGTAACTGTAAGCTCTATGGACCCTGGGCCCATTTGAGCATCATTTCACCCAATCCATTCATCGTCAGATATGACTTAACTTTGTAGGACGTAAACTGCTGCTAGATGTTGACCTTTAGCCAGGTATCCGGGCCAGCCCGCAGGTGTGTTAGGATAGCAAGTATGTAGTACTCAATTGTCATACAATAATGTCTTTACATTGGTTCAAATTTGACAGCTATAAATTTACTAACTATTGGATGTCTAGAGTCAAACATAAAAATTCAGTTCTTCCGCTCTCCGTGCTGTTGCTATAAACCACTGAGCTACTATAACCAACATGCCGTCATGACTTTAAATTCTCCCACTGACTCGTATGTTTCCCGGTAGACCACTAGGAATTCTCATATGCTATGAGACACGCACCTTTTGTGGCGACTTACTATGCCGTAAGTACTTAAGTCCCAAGCTTCATAGCTAAACCACTGAAGAGGAGGGGAAGAATGGGACTAATTAAGTAATCGTGGAGTTTAAGAGCTACCTGGCAGAGCAAAATGCGAGGGTGTCATGCAAGCCAAGGTAGCAACAAGGTAACGACAAATAAATGTAGCCAAAAGTTGTAAATTGTAAAATTTTGGAATAATATGCACAATAAATGTTTTTATTTTAGTTATATTTATGGAATTAATCATTTCTTCCGCAATGTCCGCGTGTAGGCTAGCGTTTTTTTTTTTGCGTGTAATTTACGTCCTCCAACGTTAAGTCATATCGGACGATGAATGGAATGAGTGAAATGATGCTCAAATGAGTCCGGGGTCCATAGAGCTTAGAGTTACCCGACATTCGTCTTACAGGATAAGGGAAAACCCCAGAAAAGCCTTATCCAGGTAAATCACCCTGACCGAGATTAGAACTCGGGACCTCTTGAACGTGAGGCAGGCATGCTACCACCACGCTACCGAGGTGGGCAGGCCAAGGATTGGATGAGTAAAGCCTGGGACTTAAAGCATAATAAGACCCCACAAAATGTGTGTGTCTCATAGATTATGAGAACTCCTAGTGGTCTACCGGGAAACATACGAGTCAGTTGGAGAATTTTATGTCATGTCGGCAGGTTGGCCATAGTAGCTCAGTGGCTTAGAGCAACAGCACGGGTAGTGGGATATCCGTGGTTCAAATCCCGGCCATGACATTAAAGTTTTCAGTGCGGCTCTATTCCGTAGGGGAGGGGATCCGACCGCTTCAGCTGCTGTGGTGTGGGCGCTGCGAACCTTTAGCACTCGTGGTACCTCTGACGTTACTAGAGGAACCTCGTTACTAGAGGAACCTCGGCTGCCCAGAGGCCTACTTCAGTAGGTACGGGTTTGGCGCACCCGGGGTCCCGAGCCAACAGTCTCCCTCGTGTGGGCTCCTCTTCGTGGTTGAGGGAGACGCTCAACAGGACCACCCACGTGTAGGCCGTCCGTGGAGACCCGAGGAGAAGGATTTTAGATTCTTTTCTAGTTTAGAGTTTAGGATTTAGTGAACGAAATTTTTAGTGGGTTTTTATTTATGTTTTTTATGTACGTGTATTTTTAATAGGTTTTGTTACACTTGTATAGTTTTTGGAAAGTTTTATATCTGGCTTTTGCCATGACTAGTGTTTTAAAGGGCGCTGATGACCGCCGTAGTTGAGCGCCCTTATATATATCATATCAGGAACCTCGGGCCGAACATCTGAGCCCTTCCTTCGGGAGTTGTTCGGATTGGGATGGTCTCGAGGGGGCAGTGTGTTCCCGATACCCGTGGGAATCGGGTACGTCTTCGGACGGGGTTGAGGGAAGTCATTAATTCTCCCGGGTACTAGCCTGCAAAGCTAGTAGAAAGTTTGCTAGATCGCCAGGCGGCCCCACCGAGGTCATATCGGTAGCCTTCTCCTTTGGTGTTGGCGCGCGTAAGTGGCGTATCCACTTCCATCCCGTCTTGGGTCCTTGGACCAGATGGGGTTGCTTGTTTGTTACCCAGGTCTTGTCCTATGGAAAGCCCCACGGAGGACGCCGAGCGTCCTTTGGGGCAGCTCGGATATTTCCCTGGTTGTAAGAGGCGGGTCTTGGTCCTACGGGTCCAGGATTGATGGGAGTAGAACCTCTGGACTCAAACGGACTCAAACTGTGGCTCTACTTGTCCAAACGTTAGCCTACACACGACTGGTGTGGAAGAAATGGTTATTACTACTGTATTAATAAATCTCCAAGAAGGCCCTTTGATTGGTACTAAACTCCCACTAGATAAGCTGAAGATACCTCTCTACTCTTGTGTGAGCTGTTCTTATAAACACATGTTCCTCTATGTACTTCAAGATAAACATTATCTTGTTAACATTATTGTAAGAATATGGCATACAGTAGACTTTAAGTGATATTCAAATGTTTTAATACTAGTTGTCTAGGTGACGGTCTTTGAAATGCGCTTCTACTTGTGTGGACAAGAGATAAAGAAATGAGTAGCGTATTCCTATTTAATGAAAAATACAGGATTTAAAAATTGAAAACAATAACAAAGCATATCCCAAAATAAAAAAAATAAAAAAATATTATCTGCTAATCTATTGTCCAGGCATCTAGATGCTAAACCTGGACACGATTATTTACAATTTTGTTTGATTTATTTAACGATTTAATATGATTTAACAATAACAAATTATAATCTTTGCAGATACAATCCTATATTACATGTTTTAATATAATATCCTCCACAAGGGAAGTTACAATAGTCATTAAGTTGTTAGTTTGTTAGCCTGTCTCGTCTATATTGGCTTCCTGTTCCTGATTCTGATAACTGCGTCTCCTTCTACCTGTCTTCATTCTATATCCGAAACAGTTTCCTGATTTGTGTCTAATCCTTCCTGAGATACTTATAGCTGTGTCCTATCTACTTCAAGTTCCCGATGTCGTCTTAATCTACTGTAACTTCTAGTTGCAGACTGTTCACCATTGGGTCTATGCTGACGTATGCGTCTTGGCTGATTCTGAAGTCTATTGATCTTATATTGTTCCATTACTACGTCAGAAACTGTGAGAACCATCTTCTCTAAGATTTTGAGATCGTATTCATATCTAATGATGTTATATACTTGTTTCCCAGCTAGTAACTCTCTATATTCCTGTAAAGTCTCTTTATATTTAATACATTCAAAAATGACATGTTCTGGTGAGTCTTGCACTTGACATACATCACAGATATCGCTAGGTATCTTCCCTATCTTCTTAAAATATGTGTTAAATGGACCGTGTCCTGCTATATATAATATGCCACCCTTTCCGGGCAATATGTTTTTGAGATTCAACCTTTCTTTTATGTTTGGAAATAGATTGTATGTTCGTCTGCTAATTGTCATCTCATTCCATTCTTGTTGCCATCGTCGTATTAAACACCATCGTACTTCTGTTTTGGTCCTACAACATTCTCCAATGATATCCTCTACTCTTTTTAAATCTCTCTTCTTCAACCAAAAGTATGCCGCTCTCATCAGAATTAATAAGTCTATTGGCCAAATGGCCATAATCACCAACAGAGCCATTGTTCCCGTAGTAGAAGCTGCACCGGTCATCCTAAGCAAATCTCTTCTCTGTGTTGATTAAGTACTTTTATATTTTTGGTATTACTCAATCTATGTGCCCAGATTCCAGCTCCATATGCGGTTATGCCCACCATAAAACTCATGTGATAAACACTGACTATCTCCGTTGGTAGCTTGAATTTTCTGGTCGTAAGATTAGATAATTTCATCATCACATTATTTAGCTTTATTTTTAACCTCATTTATATGTGTATTATAAAGCTGTTTTTCATCTATGTGAATCCCCAAATATTTTACTACCTTTTTTCTGCATACTTTAACTCCAGCCACTTTAATTATTGGATCCCTTTTTAGCGTCCCTTTCATTATCATGAACATCGACTTTTGTGGCACAACTTGCAATTTAACTTCCTTACACCAACTACCCAACGGTCCAAAGTGTTGTTAGCCTTTTCTTCTAGTTCTGATCTACTGTTTGCTTCGACTAATATTAATAGGTCATCTGCATATGCTATTATATCAAGCACATAAGGGAGTTTACTCATATATTCTAACATAGGCTCAGTTAATATGTCCCAAAATGTCGGACCTAAAACTGATCCCTGAGGGCAGCCTTTCGATATCTCCTTAGTTATCATTTTATTTTCACCACATATGTATACACGTCTGTCCTTACAGTAATCTCTTAAAATATTGTACAGGCAGCATATCCCAAAATGATTATTTACACAAAAACTATACCCAAAGTCATCCATAATGACGATTAAGCTCTCTTTTAATATATTACTCAATTTTTGAAACTCGCGGAACAAAGTTACTGTGCTATTTCATGCTTGACTTATGCTCGTATACTTGTGCCGTGTTTGTTTTGAACAGCCGCTGATGTTTGAATATAATTGCAGCGCAAAAGTCCCTTTTCTAGAAGTTGCAAAGTTAACTAGAAGCTGTATATCCCATGACAATGTAACTCTAAGACAAATGAAGAAACAAATGAAGAAACAAATGAAGTGGGAGGAAGGGAAACTGTCATTTTAACTTTTCAGTTATAGTCCCAGAGTAGAACAGAGTAGAGAGTAAATCTTGCGTACGTTAATGTGTATTTACATTTCACAAGTAGGCATCGCTTTACATTCGCAGCAAGTTTGTCGGAACTGTTTTAATTTAGTTTTGCACGCCCTGTGGCGCTATGTAATAAGATTTTGTTAAGGGTGGAAGCTAATCTCAGAGTGAGTAGAAGGTTCATTTAAAACGCCCTAAGCGAGGGATACTGCTCAAGCATCGGTAACTTAGTAAGTGCTTCTCTGTACTTCACTACAAAATTCCTTTCAGGCGATTGTGTTTTTTCATAAACTTGCATCTTGACGTCCTGGGAAAACAGTGTCAGAGCATTATTTGGAGTTAACATAAGCTATCAAGTGCACTTTTTTTTAATTTAGCCCTCTAACGTTAAGTCCTATCGGACGATAAATGAAATGATGTTCAAATGAGTACAGGATAATAGAGCTTAGGGTTAACAGACATCAGGGGCGGCTTCTCAATGGGGTAGCATGTTTGCGCTACAACCAAAATGATGGGTCCTCCTTTAATGCAAGGGCATGTTCCATTTGGCGTTCAGTTCGACCTTGTCTACTGCAGTGGCCCTCAGCGCGCTGTATTGTTTGCAGGTGCCAAGCAGTTCACTCTCAGTTACAAACCGCTGTATACATTGGGGAGGTATAGGGCAGGATGAACCTAGGGCGTGCCGAGGCAAGTAGGGGGGAAGGGTGGGGCTTATGGCTGCATAAGGTTGGTTAACCTAGCAGCCAGAGAATAGTGAATGCCAAGCCTTCTTCTGTTTTCAACGCCACCTATTATACTCATATTAAATGTTCGCATCGGTCAAATATTACCACAGATTACTATTACCTACCAGAGCATAGCCACATGTTTTGTGCCGTGTTTTGTTAGCTGTGTCGTGCTTTGAGTAGTGAATAAGAGTGATTTATTTAAATACAAGTATATTGTTTTATATAAGGAGAAAAAAATGAATCCCATAAAGTGTCTATTAGCACATCCTTTTTAAAAATGAGCTTAGAAGAAAAAAACTAAAATAAGCGACTTGGAAGTCCCACGCCAAATATAAAAATCACATAGGTAGTCAAAACAAAAACAAGATATTTGAACAGGAACTTTAACAACAATGTATATGAGAAATATAATTTGATGTGTGGTTATAATATTAAAAATAGCCTGTTTTGCTTTCCCTGCGTTCTCTTTGGCGGTGAAGATCCGTGGACAAAACATGGCGCGAATGCTTTGCAGCAACTTCATGATCGCGCTGAAAGCACGTAACTTAAAAGCTATACATGAAAAACACAGTTTTGCTATGCTTGGCAATGTAAATATAGCAAAGCAGATGAAATGTATAGTGCTTAACGCCCGCTTTTACTACATACGGCAGCGCAGGCATTGGCACTGTAGATACATAAGTTGAAGATGGAGCACCGGTGGAATGAGATGGCGGGGGAAACCGGAGATCCCGGAGAAAACCCGCCCCAACGCCGTGTTTCACCACAAATCTCACTTTGCAAAGCAGATGGACAGTGCATATCGGAGAACAATTGAATAACACAACCAGAAAGTGGCTCAAAATTGTTATGTTTTAAACTTTATTGTTAACTGCATTTAGGTTTTGAGGAACCTTTGAGTTAGCTCTACGAGGACACAATTATTCAGCTACGTCAAGCAATCCTGGTATTTTTCGAGGACTGATAAACTTCGTGCAGAGCTAGACTGTGTTCTGAAAAACCTATCTGGAGAATGCTACAAACCAGAACGAAATCTTGCAATGTACACTTTAAGTCTGATATGAAGAGATATCAAGTCCATTTTTAGCTGCATAAATAGAAGAGTGTTATGCTCTAGAGTGTTTCTGAAATTCGCATGTTGTGTTATACGCTGTGAATTACCGTTAACTTGTGTATACAGCAGTCTATAGTGGTAGGCTTAAACAACCGTTTGTTACTTTAAAAAATTAAATTGCATGGATAAATTTGTGAACCACCGATTTTCAGAGCCACCAGCCGCCACTGACAGACATTCAACTTTAAGTATAAGGAAAAGCCTTATCACCCCGACCAAGATTAGAACTAGATACCTCTTGAACGTGACGCTAGCACCACGATACAGAGACAGACCAATGGCCTCCCGCGTTGTCATATCGGACGATGAATCAAATAGTGTTCAAATGAGTCCAGGGTACAAAGAGCTTATAGTTACTAGACATTCATCATTCAGGATAAGGGAAAACCTTATCACCCTGACTGAGATTAGAACTGGGAACCTCCTGAAAGTGACACTACCACCATGCTACAGAGATGGGCCAAAGTCCTCCAACGTTAAGTCATAACAAACGATGAATAAAATGATGTTCAAATGAGTCCAGAGTACGTAGAGCTTAGACGTAGCAGACGATAGTAAAAAAAAACTTATCACTATGACCGAAATTAGAACTAGGGGCCTCTTGAACGTGACGCTAGCACCACTATACAGAGACGAACCAATGTCATCCCACGTTGTCATATCGGATGATGAATCAAATAGTGTTCAAATGAATCCAGGGTACAAAGAGCTTATAGTTACTAGACATTCATCATTCAGGATAAGGGAAAACCTTATCACCCTGACAGATTAGAACTGGGGACCTCTTGAACGTGACACTACCACCATGCTACAGAGGTTGACCAATGTCCTCTAACGTTAGGTCATATCGGAAGGTGAATGAAATTATGTCCAAATGAGTACAGAACACATAGAGCTTAGAGTAACACACATTCATCTTCCAGGATAACGAAAACCTTATCACCCTGACCGAAATTAGAACTAGGGACCTGTTGAACTTGACACTGCCACCACGCTACAGAGACTGGTCTATGTCCTCCAACGTTAAGTTATATCAAAAAGATGAATGAAATGATCTCAAAAGGAGTCCAGGGTACATAGAGCTTAGAGTTACCAGAAATTTATCTTTCAGGATAAGGGAATACTTTATCACTCACACCGAGATTAGAGCTAGGCACCTCTTGGACGTGACACTACCACCACGCTACAGAGACGGGCCTATGTCCTCCAACGCTAACTCATATCCGACTATGAATGAAATGATGCTCAAATAAGTACAGGGTACGTAGAGCTTAGAGTTACTGGAAATTCGTCTTTCAAGATAAGGGAAAACCTTATCATACTGTCCGAGATAAGAAATAGGGACCGCTTGAACGTGACGCTACCACCACGCTACAGAGACGGGCTAATGTTCTCCAGCGTTGTCATATCGGACGATGAATGAAATGACGTTCAAAGGAGGCTAGAGTACATAGATCTTAGAGTTACCAGTCATTTTCAGGATGAGTGAAAGCCTTAGAACTAGAGACATCTTGAATGTGACGCTACCGCCATGCTACAGAGGCTGGCCAGTGTCCTCCAACGTTAAGTCACATCGGATGATGAATGAAATGGTGCTCAAATGAGACCAAGGTCCATAGAGGTTAGAGTTAAGCAAAATTAGTTATTCAGGTTAAGGGAATGCCGCGAACAATATAAATGAAATGAAATGTGTAGTGTTTAACGTCCGCTTTTACTACATACGGCCCCGCAGGCGGTGACACTGATGATACATGAGATGAAGATGGAGCACCGGTGGAATGAGATGGCGGGGAAACCCGGAGATCCCGGAGTAAACCCGCCCCAGCGGCTTGTTGTCCACCACAAATTTGGCCACGCCGTGGCTCAGTGGTTAGACCGCTTGGCTCTCACCAAGGTGGCCCGGGTTCGATCCCAGGCGACCGCAAAGTGAGATTTGTGGTGGACAACACGGCGTTGGGGCGGGTTTTCTCCGGGACTTAGGTTTCCCCCGCCATCTCATTCCACCGGTGCTCCATCTTCATCTCATGCATCATCAGTGTCACCGCCTGCGGTGCCGTATGTAGTAAAAGCGGGCGTTAAACACTACACATTTCATTTCCACCACAAATTTCTTTTTTCGGTCACCTGGGATCGAACCCGGGCCGCCTTGGTGAGAGCCAAGTGCTCTAACCACTGAGCCACGGCGCGGCTGACCGCAGATAATCCTCTTAAATACCTCTTAAGAAGAATCCTCTTTGAGGTGACCGAGTAAAGTTCCTGCATTATACTTTCAAAACATTAATTCCTTACTTACCTTCTTAAAAAAATGTTCTACTCTGTTACTTGCGATATTTTAAGAATCACTTTACCCTTATAATATCCAGATCGACTGCTTTTTGTAGGCCCATATCTTGAAATAATGAATTTCTTGGAGATCAAGGAAACTCCTAGTGGCCTTTGCTACCTAACACTTACCTGGTCTTCCTCAATCGGTAATTGTCCTTGCTAATGGCTTCTTATTATTCCTAAGGTGGGCACCGGGCAGGTTGGCAAAGGTAAACAAGATAAACTACGTCTGATAGCCCAGCGTAAACATGACAACCTCCGTCGCTGTATAACTAGAACCTTCTAGAAGTTTGTTCTTCTCGAACTTTCTGGAGCTTTGTGTAAATTTCCAACGAGTATATAACCGAATACTCTCATAGTTATAAAAGTGAGTGAATGGGTGAATGAATGGGTAGTTGATAGTGAAAACAGGGTTATAAAAGCACATATTTATCTTGCCATATTAATCTCAAGAGAGAGCAGCTGCTCCAGATGAAGTAAGAAGTAACAAAAGACGGTTGAAATGCTAAGGTTCGTGTCTGAGCACAGTATAAGAAATGACGCATTGTTGGAGGTGGAGCGATCCATCTTACAGCCCGGATACCCCACGAACTGGATAATTACCAAGTGAAAGCGAAGTGGAATAATTTAGAGTAAGGTAATGAGAGTGTGCATGTCACCCCAGGCGAAGCTAAACGATCATTATTTAGGCCAAGTGCACCTAACCGTGTGAATGGAGCCACTTTTTTGCTCACGCTGCACTATTTCAAACTTGTTGGTGCATTAATTCACTTGGGAATTCATTTATTCGAGGGAAGTCGGAGTGATTTGTCACCCTTTCTTGTGAAGTAGACGTATTCGAGCGGAAAATTAACTCTGCCTTTAGTTGCAGTGATTTATAATTAGGAGGTATAGTTTTTGGTAATAACCTCTTTAATTCTCTTCTTTCGGAATGTTTTAAGTAACCAAATTTCGTGATATTACATGTCATCGGTTTTAATTTTCAAATACGTAGGGGAACATGCGGTAACACCGGTACTCCAAGGAAACATGAACAAAACTTTCTTGTTTTGATATATTTAATACCTTACATTAAATGAAAATGGCAGTACACTTTACAAAATACGCTTTCGCCCCGAACTCAAGGCAGAACCAGATTTCAATGAGGCAAACCGAGGGGTGTTTGTGTTAGCTTCTAAGACACGGTACAGCTCCAGTTCCCTACCTTACCCCCGTACAGCCTTCATGGACTCATATGAAACAGTTGATGCATCTCCCCAACCATCCCTCCTGTTTGTAAATGTATACGATTCATTAAAACAATGACATATGGAAACGCTACAATCCAGCAGTTCAGTCTGTCAGTCACTACCCGAATTATTACTTTCTTAGGCTTTAGATTTCTTTGTTTACAATAATTTACTGTGTATTTTCCTTTTTAAGTGTTTTTGCTGCTTTCATTTCCGATGAAAAGTTACTATATGGAAAGAGTCTGAAAAGCTTCCGACCTAATAAAGATACAAGCCAGTTTTAGGACTTTTTTATTTTCAACATAGTCTCCTTGCAACTCTACACACTTCTCCCAGCGATGCTCTCATCTGTGTAACCCATCCAGATAGTACTCTGCGTTTTTCAACATAGTCTCCTTGTAACTCTACACACTTCTCCCAGCGATGCTCCCATCCCTGTAACCCCTCCAAATAGTACTCGGCGTTTCTCAACATAGTCTCCTTGTAACTCCACACACTTCTCCCAGCGATGCTCTTATCTCTGTAACCCGTCCAAATAGTACTCGGCGTTTTTCAACATAGTCTCCTTGTAACTCTACACACTTCTCCCAGCGATGTTCCCATCTCTGTAACCCGTCCAAATAGTACTCGGTGTGTTTCAACAAAGTATCCTTGTAACTCTACACACTTCTCCCAGCGATGCTCCCATCTCTGTAACCCGTCCAAATAGTACTCGGCGTTTTTCAACATAGTCTCCTTGTAATTCTACACACTTCTCCCAGTGATGCTCCCATCTCTGTAACCCGTCCAAATACTACTCGGCGTTTTTCAACATAGTCTCCTTGTAACTGCACACACTTCTCCCAGTCATGTTCCCATCTCTGTAACCCGTCCAAATAGTACTCGGCGTTTTTCAACATAGTCTCCTTGTAACACTACACACTTCTCACAGCGATGCTCTCATCTCTGTAACACGTCCAAATAGTACTCGGCGTTTTTCAACATAGTCTCCTTGTAACTCTGCACACTTCTCCCAGCGATGCTCCCATCTCTGTAACCCGTCCAAATAGTACTCGGCGTTTTTCAACATAGTCTCCTTGTAACTCTACACACTTCTCCCAGCAATGTTCTCATCTCTGTAACCCGTCCAAATAGTACTCGACGTTTTTCAACATAGTCTCCTTGTAACTCTACACACTTCTCCCAGCGATGCCCCCATCTCTGTAACCCGTCCAAATAGTACTCGACGTTTTTCAACATAGTCTCCTTGTAACTCTACACACTTCTCCCAGCGATGCCCCCATCTCTGTAACCCGTCCAAGTAGTACTCGGCGTTTTTCAACATAGTCTCCTAGTAACTCTACACACTTCTCCCAGCGATGCTCACATCTCTGTAACCAGTCCAAATAGTACTCGGCGTTTTTCAACATAGTCTCCTTGTAACTCTACACACTTCTCCCAGCGATGCTCCCATCTCTGTAACCAGTCCAAATAGTACTCGGCGTTTTTCAACATAGTCTCCTAGTAACTCTACACACTTCTCCCAGCGATGCTCACATCTCTGTAACCAGTCCAAATAGTACTCGGCGTTTTTCAACATAGTCTCCTTGTAACTCTACGCACTTCTCCCAGCGATGCTCTCATCTCTGTAACCCGTCCAAATAGTACTCGGCGTTTTTCAACATAGTCTCCTAGTAACTCTACACACTTCTCCCAGCGATGCTCACATCTCTGTAACCAGTCCAAATAGTACTCGGCGTTTTTCAACATAGTCTCCTTGTAACTCTGCACACTTCTCCCAGCGATGCTCCCATCTCTGTAACCCGTCCAAATAGTACTCGGCGTTTTTCAACATAGTCTCCTTGTAACTCTACACACTTCTCCCAGCGATGTTCTCATCTCTGTAACCCTTCCAAATAGTACTCGACGTTTTTCAACATAGTCTCCTTGTAACTCTACACACTTCTCCCAGCGATGCCCCCATCTCTGTAACCCGTGCAAATAGTACTCGACGTTTTTCAACATAGTCTCCTTGTAACTCTACACACTTCTCCCAGCGATGCCCCCATCTCTGTAACCCGTCCAAGTAGTACTCGGCGTTTTTCAACATAGTCTCCTAGTAACTCTACACACTTCTCCCAGCGATGCTCACATCTCTGTAACCAGTCCAAATAGTACTCGGCGTTTTTCAACATAGTCTCCTTGTAACTCTACACACTTCTCCCAGCGATGCTCCCATCTCTGTAACCAGTCCAAATAGTACTCGGCGTTTTTCAACATAGTCTCCTAGTAACTCTACACACTTCTCCCAGCGATGCTCACATCTCTGTAACCAGTCCAAATAGTACTCGGCGTTTTTCAACATAGTCTCCTTGTAACTCTACGCACTTCTCCCAGCGATGCTCTCATCTCTGTAACCCGTCCAAATAGTACTCGGCGTTTTTCAACATAGTCTCCTAGTAACTCTACACACTTCTCCCAGCGATGCTCACATCTCTGTAACCAGTCCAAATAGTACTCGGCGTTTTTCAACATAGTCTCCTTGTAACTCTACACACTTCTCCCAGCGATGCTCCCATCTCTGTAACACGTCCAAATAGTACTCGGCGTTTTTCAACATAGTCTCCTTGTAACTCTACACACTTCTCCCATCGATGCTCTCATCTGTATAACCCGTCCCAATAGTACTCGGCATTTTTCAACATAGTCTCCTTGTAACTCTACACACTTCTCCCAGCGATGCTCTCATTTCTATAACCCGTCCCAATAGTACTCGGCATTTTTCAACATGGTCTCCTTGTAACTCTACACACTTCTCCCAGCGATGCTCTCATCTCTGTAACCCGTCCAAATAGTACTCGGCGTTTTTCAACATAGTCTCCTTGTAACTCTACATTTCTCCCAGCGATGCTCTCATCTCTGTAACCCGTCCAAATAGAACTCTTCGTTTTTCAAAATAGTTTCCTTATAACTCTACACACTTCTCCCAGCGATGCTCTCATCTCCGTAACCAGTCCAAATAGTACTCGGCGTTTTTCAACATAGTCTCCTTGTAGCTCGACACACTTCTCCGAGCGATGCTCCCATCTCTGTAACACGTCCAAATAGTACTCGGCGTTTTTCGACATAGTCTCCTTGTAACTCTACACACTTCTCCCAGCGATGCTCTCGTCTCTGTTACCCGTCTAAATAGTACTCGGCGTTTATCTCTGCAAAATAATTGTTCACGATGGCCATTGCATTTTTATTTGACGAAAATGTCCGTCCTCCGAGTGCAATTTTCAGATGAGGGAAGAAAAAGAAGTCGCTTGGGGCTAGATCTGGTGAGTAAGGTGGATGGTCAAGCAGTTCAAACCGTAATTCGGGGATTTTCTTTATTGTAACCGCTGAGGTGTGAGACGGTACATTGTCTTGCTGGACCAATAATTTTCTTTTTATGCAAATGTGGCCGTTTTTCCGCAAGTTCTGCCTTCAGGTTTTGAAATAATGATGCGTTGTATGCTCCTGTAATGGCTTTTTCTTTTTGAAGATAATCGATTAAAATAACTCCATGACTATCCTAAAAAACAGTTGCAACCACTTTCCCAGCCGAAAAAAAAAAACAGTTTTTGCTTTCCTTGGAGCCGGTCCCCCCTTTGTAACCCACTGTTTGGACTGTTTGGCGTATAATGATGTATCTAAGTTTCATCTACAGTAATTAATCGGCGCCATAACTGTGATTTATTGCTTGTTAACGAAGAATAACATGTGAAATGTCACAGCTGTCAAATAGGCGTTTTCTTGACCTTTGTTGCGTAAAGAAATCCATACATAACCTGTACTAGTTGCATTCTCACGCTCATAGACAAAAAATAACGAAATTCAAACATTACGATTCTAACTTGTTTTGGAAAAAAAACGCCGCCATTTGTTTCGTAATTATAACAAATGCAGCTCAGTTTCCACAACTCGTCATCCCATGTAAAGTATTCGTGGTTTACTGCAAATAATTTCTCTTAAAATACGACAAGCCTTATATTACCCCATTTTTATTTTTTCCGTTATTTACCTATCCATAAGTACTGCTTTCCCAAACTTCCACTAATACAGATCTTAAAAAAATGGTTATTGAAATCGATGAGTTTCTCAATTTGCTTTTTACAAATCATGCTTATAAATTGTTCTTCAAATACAATAATTTCTACCGATAAGCTGTGCAGAAATGGGTGAAAAAAGAGCAGTTCAAATGTAACTTATTTGTTTATTCGTGATAAACAGTCCTGAAAGGAAAACCAATAGCCGTCATTTGTTTGCAGTCAGATGTTTTTCAGATGAATGAACAGCCTAGAAGGCGTGTTGGAAACAAGTTAATATTGATGATAGGTTTGCACTGCAGAATCTCTCTAATTAACCTTTAATTGCATTTCTCTACAAATTACATAATTTATGCTTGAAGGTATACATGAACGTTTTGCAATTAAAGTTAATTAATTACGATTAAACATTTACTACATGTATAACACAATTAAAATGAAACAAGCGGTGTCGTGATGTTTATTTTCCTACCTCGCAATTACAGAATAACTCTGTGGCATTATAAGCTATTACAAAATTACAGGAAATCTTATATATTCTGAGATTCAGCATTAAGTGTTAGTTCAATAAAGTAAAACCAATATAGTTACGAATGTGAACTTAAAGTTTATAAGGGAAAAATATAAGGGATAAGTCAGTAATCAAATCTTAAAAAATAAACATTTGCTAAACAACCACAAGGCGGTGGCAATAAAAAGAATAAAGTTAAAGAACAAGAACATAAAAAATGCAAAATGGCCTCGAAAAAGCTAAAGACATTGATCGATACCTGGAAAATTAATTTAACAGCCATATAATTCACCAAATAGTAAATAATTAGGAATTTTAGAAGTTAAAGTACACTATACACCCAAGAACATAAAAAAGCCTTACCGTAAAGGTCTTGAGATCCGCAGTTGGCCTTCCTGTTGAAATTGTGTGAGATTTGCTGCAAAAGAGGGTGAACTCTAGGACCGGTTTAAAAGCTTCCAACCACTTAAACACAGTTGGTATTTACAGGAAACCGACACACACAGATAATTATATTAAGAACAACAGTTTCAACCCAAATTAACACCAATGTGCCATTTTCAACAGTTTAATCGTTCGGATAATCAACCTTCCACTAAACAGAGAAGATTATCAAGAAAAATACCTACACATAAAAAAGTCGCTATGTCCAACGGTTTCAACCCAAATTTAGTAGACAAAATTGTTAACAGACTCAACAAGGCTAAGAAAATAAAAGAAACCACCACCCGAGAACCTACGGGAGCAAAAGAGAAAAAAAAGTTAAAAATGTACCTTCCACCCATCAAGCCATAATAAATTCCATAATAAACATCTTCTCAACACAGAACATAATTCTTGCAGCTCAAAATAGATATAATATCAGAAATCGTTAAAGGAAATGAAATATGTAGTATTTAACGCCCGCTTTTACTACATACGGCACCGCAGGCGATGACACTGATGCTACACGAGATGAAGATGATGCACCGGTGGAATGAGATGGCGGGGGAAACCGGAGGTCGCGAAGAAAACCCGCCCCAGCGCCGTGTTGTCCACCACAATCTCACTTTTACGGTCGCCTAGAATCGAACCCGGGCCGCCTTGGTGAGAGCCAAGCGGTCTAACCACTGAGCCACGGCGCTGCCTAATTGTTAAAGGGGCGCCTCCCCCAAAATTGAATTACTACCAAAGAAAAACTATGAGATCAAAAGTGAAACTTGCCCTAAAATTTAGATAGGAAAAACAAAATGAAATATTTACATCAGAACCAAAGAACGTATAAGAAACATTAAAAATGGGGAAACAGAAAAATCAGCTGTGACTTCATTTTTTGAATACTAGACATGACATCAACTTGGAAACATCTTTAATAAAATACGTTAATCACCCTATAACCTTTCCGTTTTGGAAAAAAAAAATCTTCATTAACAAAAATCGTCACAGAGTTATGAATTTTTTAACTCCACCGCCGGACTCCTTTGACAAGTACATCGTGCCATCTATTGACGATACGGAGAAACAGCACACCATTACAATTTGCACTAGTCGAGTTCCAGCTGATAAGAGCAAAAGCTCTTGAAACATGTCCTGTGAAAAATTACTGAGTGAAGCAATGTGTCAATATCTTCTTGATTCACTTTTGTGCACAGTCACTTTTACCTCCAAATTCTGATGCCATTCTTCTTATTGTATTTTAATATTAAATCATCCAACTTATTACAGTTACACGCTAAGAATTAGCAATAAAACGCAAGGTTTGCCGTTTCACTGCACCGGCAACAATGTTTCTATAAATAAGTAAAACCTCGGTTGCCTCGCAAGTTCACTGACATCCCACACAAACCTGTACTCTTCGAGTTTGCCGCTGAGTGCCACTAGCAACATAATGAGCTGTTTAGAATATTGGATGACCGGTCCAGCGCGGGAGGCAGGCGCTCAGAAATTGATGCAATTGAAATCTGAAAGTGAAATCGCTAGGACTTCCCATTATACTTTAAACAAAACAAATTATGTAAAACTTGGACACACTTTCTTAAATTAGCTGTTGTCAGCGTCAAAATTAACACCACGCCACTGTTTTACATGTAGTACCAAGAACAGATTTCTACTCCATGTAATTTTCCACTAAAAGTTAAAACTACCCCCGTAATCTTGTTATTTGTAACTGGAACACGAAAAACAAAAATTTTGTACAATGTTAATATACAAATTATTTAAAATGTTTAATGAACGTGGACTTTTTCACCCCATAAATACTTCTAAAACTAATACGCAATTCTTCTGTTTTTGAGAAGAATTTGCTCTGGTTAGCAGGATAGGAAAACAAAAACATAACGGTAGATTCTCAGGCGAGTTAGCGTGTTTCATCTGTTTTACTATGCTCTTGGTTAAAAAAGCAAACATCTCTGGGATTTCACAAACCATACTGAAACATTTAAACCATTCTCCAATCACAGGAAGTCGCCTAAAGCTATAGTTTTAGTAGTTATTTATGTTACTAGTGAATTAAGCCATATTTGATCGACGAGTGGAAGGTTTCTGAAATTCCGCGAGTGTATCAGTACATAAAATGCTTTATAACTTTCCCTGCATTGAAAAAACGTTCTGCTTTTTTATTTAAACTGTAATAAAACAGTAAAATTATTTGTAATTTTATTTTCTGTAATATAGAGCTATTTAGAGCAAGGATGTGTGTAGTTTGCTAATACTTAACATGAGAGAATCGATGTTGGTTAGTCGTTTATTTTAGTGAAACAAGAGAAGGTATCTATACCAGACAAAGTTTTGGAGGAAGTCAAGAGTGTTTTATAATAAATATTATACATGAAATGTAGACCTAGTGATTGTATTTTATTGATATAGTAGTGAAAGCGAAATTTTATCCATCCTTAGTATTAAAAGTGTTATTTCAGTAGGTTAATTAATGTTATTAAAGTGAAAACTTTACAATTAAGTGGTCGACAAAGCAATAAAAGCACTTTTATTATGTTTTATTCGCAGTGACAGTACTGGCATCTCGTGTAAAGGTAATGGAAGCCATTTTCAGATACTATTCGTCAGGTAAGAACAATTTGTGTACTTTATTTCATATTTTAGTTTCGTTCTTTGAAATACCTGCTAGTCCTGTATTTTCATTCACACCTATAAAACTTATTCTGTTTCTAACGGTGTTTAAATTATAAAACGAATAATAAGCAAACGCTGGGACAAGTGCATCGCATTCAGAGGAGACTATTTTGAGAAGGGCCATCAACAGTATGAGGATGAGTAAAGTTATGCTGCCAAAAAAATTGTGATCATTGTTTATTGAACAGAACTCGTACAATAGGAAAATACAGACTTTCTTACAATAATTATCCTCCTTGTTATGACAGTTACCTAATCAGTGCTGCCAACGGACAAAAATAAGTACTGCTACAACAGCGGGCGAAGCGATTAAGGGTATGTATGACTGAAATGTCATGAAAATCGTGAAAATAACGACTTTTTTATTTTAATTCTATAAAATAATTTAGACATTCCAGAATGTGAAAAATGCATAATTTGCCTCCGGACGCCATTTTTAAATGCTTATTTAAATGTCGGTGGCCTTTAAACTCTGTCAGAGTCACGCCCTCTTTTGCCTACATCCACATTCTTTGTCTGTTTTCCGTTCTTAAATATTCAGTTCAAGAAAAGAAAAATAAGGCTTTCAGACAAAATAGTTCCTAAAATGTTGCCAATATTTCAGAGGCTGGCTTCTACAACATTACTAGAGAGGTGCAAAACAGGAAAAACACAGAATGCCAATGAATCTTTGCATCATGTCATATGGAATAAGTGCCCAAAGGAAGTTTTCATATCAAAACAAAATTGGATCTTGCTGTTATTAAAAGCATCAGTGAGTTTAACATGGGTAGTCTTAAGTCATTGGAGTTGCAGCAAAATATCAGAGGTGAAAGTGTAGTAGACTCAGCAAGGAAAACTTCAGTGCAGCGAGATCAGACTCGTATCCTGCAAAGCAAGAAGCGAAGTTGCGCAGAAGAAAAGCAACATCTAAAGAAGAAAAAGGTGGAAAAAGCAGCAACAGAGGAGAGGAAAAAGAAATCTGAGGGTCCAACCTATCAGCCTGGTGGAATTTAATGTGAGTTATGCAATCAAATCTTTAATCGCTGTTTTCTCAATGTTCATATTTTCAGCATTTTTCTTCCTGTAAAATGCTCCTTGCGATGCAGTTTTTGTACTACATTCATGAAATTTCCTAAACAGGTTCATAATATCACGAGGAATGGAAATTGCCCTAGGTTTTATTGTGAAATGTATATAAGCATATATTTTTAATTTTCAAATACAAATCTTACAGTTCTTTAGACAAAAAACAATATTTGTAAATTAAAAAATTTTTGTGACCTAAACTAAACGAGACACAGAAAAACCCAGAGCAATTTCAAAAAGTATGTGTATTATCAACATAGGGTTAAAATATTAGACCAAAATTCAAAATATTTTGTCGCAAGGGACTTTCTAGTGACGTAACAAAAAGTATACAAAATTTATCATAATTTCTAAACTGCTGGAGAAAAATGGTTTAAATTTAGGTTGCAACATGTTTACAATATACTACACCTATGGTGTAAATTTGAAAAAGCTAGCATTATTAGTTCAGAATTTGAAAATTTCAGTCATACATACCCTTAAGAAAAGTCGGGGCATTCGGTTTTTTTATTTGTGTGCTGCTACGTTAAGGGATAGCGGACGATGAATGAAATGATTCTCAAATGAATCCAGAAAAAAGTAGAATGGTACCACAAATCTGTGTGGACGCTGTGGGGAAAGAAGCAATTCATATGTGGAAAATGTGTATGAGATACATAAAGATATGTATACACAAGTGTATAAATGTGTTATTTCGTTCTCATGATTACATTATGTACTGACATTGAATGTTCCATTCCGATTCGTCGGCTATGCCAATCCTATTACGGGCGATTAGGATCTGTTTCCGCCCGGAATAAAACTGAAAACAGAAGTAAACAGAAAAATTGTCTTAAAATTAATCATTTAGCATAATTTAGTATGTTTATGCTTCAATATAGAGTAAAAGGTTTCATATTTACGTGCAAAATACGATTTGGTGAAAAGGTTTTCAAAATATTGACCCGATTCACCCGGGCTTACTTTATGGTAATTTTTCGTAAAACTGCAATTTTTAAAAACATCCTCAAAACATGAATCTTATACTGATTTTTTGTGTAAATGGTAACTTCTCTGCTACAATTTACGTGGTAGAAAACGTAAAACTTGAATGAAAATAACTAGGGAAAGGAATGTCTATTTGTTTTAATTTTAGAGAAAATAACTTCTGTATAAAAAAGCTAAACTACTTTAAAACATTTTATTATACGTTTCTTAACACATTACAAGCAATATATAAGTGTAGTAGAGCCAATAAATGTCTAGTCTATTAGATGGAAGGCATAACGTGGGATGAAATTCGAATTCGATTCACTTTTGTTTAGGAACTTTCTTGGGACACTTAAAGGAAAAATCGACCGAGAGCTAGAATTGCATTGTTTTCCGGCGATTTGAATAACGTATAGCTGGTTCGGCGACAAACAGTCGCAAATCGGAAGTATGAACAATGGAGTCCGACGGGCGCCGAGCGTTGCGAAGTAGCTTAGAAAGAGAGAATTGAGAAAGGTTACGTATCTCCCAGCAAATTTTGTTAAAGGAACGGCAAGGCAGTCGAAAAGAATAAACACTTATTACATGTGTAACAGTCACATGATTTTCTCTAAGCACTCCTTAATACTTTCTTCACACATACTATCTACGGATTCAAAACTAAAAGTCAACAACAGATTTCTTTGGATCTAAAAAAATACCAGAAGTACACTTAACAAAGAAAAGGTTGAGTCGGACTGAAAAATACAATCCAATAGCCGGAATTTGAACACGGATCTCCTGGTCCTGTCCAGTTGTTCTTAACCATTGAGATACCTTGGCCAACATACTGGCATCACACTAAATTCCCTAACTGACTCGTGTTTTTCCCGGTAAACCACTAGGAGCTCTCATAAACACATGAGACAACTACCTAAATGGCAACTTACTAAGCTGTAAGTACTTTAAGGCCCGGGCTTTATCGTTCGGATTACTATTAGGTCAACTTAGTGCTTTACCGGTAAATTAAGAGTCAGTTGGAGAAGTTAATGTCATGATGGTACGTTGGCCATGGTAGGTTAATAGTTAAGAGCTGCCGGACGAGATTGCAAGATCCGTGGTTCAAATCCCGTCTATGGATTGATCTTTTAGTCTAACTCTACATTTCCGAAATTTGCATTACTGTAAACCGTAAAATAGGTGCATATAAAATCTTATTTCACGAACAGATGTAAATCTCCTTCAAGAAGAAAACCGTTTTCCAGGTACCTTCTTTTATGTCTTTCTACCTTTGCTACCTGCATTTTTCTCAAATGGGTGGCCATTATTAACTTCTTATCTGTTAAACATAAAAATAGAACGTAATGTCAAAGACCGTCATCTAGACAATCAGTTTTAAAGCATTTAACTATCACTTAAAGTCTACTGTATTCCCATATTCCCTTGTCGTTAGTCATTTTTTATCTCGTGGACATACAAATAGAACGTAATGTCAAAGACCGTCATCTAGACAACCATTTTTAAAACATTTGACTATCATTTAAAGTCTACTGTATTCCCATATTCCCTTGTCGTTATTCATTTTTATCTCTTGGACATACAAATAGAACGTAATGTCAAAACCGTCACCTAGACAACCATTTTTAAAACATTTTACTATCACTTAAAGTCTAGTGTATTCCCATATTACCTTGTCGTTATTCATTTCTTATCTCTTGGACATACAAATAGAACGTAATGTCAAAGACTGTCACCTAGACAACCAGTTTTAAAACATTTGACTATCATTTAAAGTCTACTGTATTCCCATATTCCCTTGTCGTTATTCATTTTTATCTCTTGGACATACAAATAGAACGTAATGTCAAAGACCGTCACCTAGACAACCAGTATTTAAACATTTGCCTATCACTTAAACTCTACTGTGTTCCCATATTCCCTTGTCCTTATTCATTTTTTATCTCTTGGACATACAAATAGAACGTAATTTCAAAGACCGTCACCTAGACAACCAGTTTTGAAACATCTGACTATCACTTAAAGTGTACCGTATTCCCATATTCCCTTGTCGTTATTCATTTTTTATCTCTTGGACATACAAATAGAACGTAATGACAAAGACCGTCACGTAGACAACCAGTTTTAAAACATTTGACTATCACCTAAAGTCTACTCTATTCTCATATTCCCTTGTCGTTATTCATTTTTTATCTCTTGGACATACAGATAGAACGTAATGTCAAAGACCGTCATCTAGACAACCAGTTTTAAAACATTTGACTATCACTTAAAATCTACTGTATTCCCAAATTCCTACAATAAAATTAAGAATAAGATAATGTTTATCTAGCAGTAGATAGAGGAACAAGTGTCCGTAAGAATAGATTGTATAAGAGTAGAGAAAGTCAGGTGAGTGTATCATATGGATGTTTACTTTGTGTATTATTGTGACTTAAATTTATTAAGAAACTTCTCTAAAGCTGTCTTCATTCCGAAGGAACTTCGTTTAACTGATGAAACTACCCGAAAAATAGCATAAATTATTTTAACTACTTTTCTTATCACTACCACCAAACTTAAAACATCCGTAACGTCCTATTGAAGGAGAAAAACATTTTATGAACTACTACTACTATTACTACTACTATAACTATTACTACTACTACAACTATTACTACTACTACTACTACTACTACTACTACTACTACTACTACTACTACTACTACTACTACTACTACTACACAATATATTGACATTACTCATTACGAATAAACCTGAATACAGGAACTAATCGACATACAAGATTAAAAAATAAAAATAAATTGGATTTAAAATAGTCATGCACAAACATCTGACCTAAACCAAGAAAATGTGACAACCATTTGTTTATGGAGATATTAGTGGATTAAAACAATACAATTATACATTACATTCCCTTTATTGCACAGGGAAATCATTGCCTGGCTCGGTTGTGTAGATGGTAGCGTGTCTGCGTCACGTTCAAGAAGACCCCTGTTCGAATCTCTGTTAGGGTGAGTTACCCGGATAAGGTTTTTCTGGGGTTTTCCCTTATAGTGATAGACGGATGTCGGATAACTCTTAGCTCCAAGGCCTCCGGACTCATTGAGCATCATTTCACCCATTTCATTCATCGTCCGATATGACTTAACGTTGGAGGACACTAAGCCGTCTCTATATCGTGGTTATAGTCTCACGTTTAAGAGGTCCCTAGTTCTAATCTCTATGAGGGTGATAGGTTTCTCGCTTGTTCTAATTTGAATCTAAGTTCTATGGACTTTGGACTTATTTGAAGAACGTTTCATTCATAAGTCCGATATGACTTAACTTTAAAAGACGTTAAAAAAAGACAATTTCTCAGGGACACAATTTTGGTACACTGGTGACGCTGATATGATTCTACTACTGATAGGGCTTTTATAAACTAAGTATTTTTCTTCAGTTTATCGCTTATGCAAAATTAATTCAGAATAAAGTGCATTAGGAAATTTTAAATATAAGTTTTATTTCTTTTAAAATGTTTAAATATTATACTTATTTTGATAAAAAAATAATGTAAGCAGTAGTTTGTAATGGGGAGATAGTTCTGAAGAATAAAGTATATATGATTTGCAAGTTGGTTTTATAGGGAAATTTAATTATTGAGTTACGGCGCTCAGAAATACAGGCAAACAGCTAGACGCACCTGGAGGTTTTTCTAAAATTGAATTTTTTGGTCTCAGATACGCTCAGAAACATATATCTCTTATAAAATTGCGATAAAGATTTTCTGAATATAACACAGGACTTCCTGAATAGTAAATACCTATGCCAAAAATACGCGTGTTCAGTTTGTTTCTTCAAACCGACCTAACTTCGGCAATAAGTGTGAATGACGACCGACAAAATGGGAGGAACTGCATCAGAACGTTTTGTCTTTTGTTTCCGACAAATACTCGATATCCAGTGTTTGTATGAGACACGGTAGCTCCTAACTAGCTTACAAATCCAGGTTGGATTTGCGCTGAGTATGTAAAGTTCTCTTTATCCAGGGATTATTCCCTACTGTCCCTGGTGTCTGGAAATGAGAATTTAAATTTGATATTACAAAAGGACTCAAAACAAACAAAACACGTCTATAACAGTAAAACAGCTGAACATCATTACCGATGAGCAATTATTTTCCGGCCCCCGATACAGCCTTAGGTGTTACAGGCGGCATATAAATGAAACAAAGTATATACCTGTGTAAATTCGCATTAGTTATCGCTTATACTTTTATCTAATTGATATAAACTATATACAAGTATTTTAGTGTGTAATGAATAACGCATTCACATTTAGCAGAAGGGTGAATATTTAAAACAAGAAACCAATAACAACGAATACCTCAAAATACTTAACAGTATAAAAAATGTGTACGACAAACCATGAGCTTCAACGCAAACTACTCTTTCTCTGCAATTACATTTTGTCTCTCTTCTAACATTTAGCAGTTCAGATGCTGTTCTCAGAATATTCAAAATTTGCATATTGATTTTGCTAAAGTAATACGATATTTAATAAATATTCTTAGTTTTTCTTTTTGAGAAAATTAATAATTACAGAAAAAGTTGCATATGTTGTGCAGTTTTGGGTTTTGGGGCGTACTTTAGTTCAATTTGAGGATGTCCTTATAATTCCAAAAGATAGGGAATTTAAATACATTTTAAAGTTATTTTACACAAGGATACAAATACAATTTCCCTTTTAAATAAGACAATTTAAAATTATATCGAATTTCAGTGTGGAATGAATTCTGTGTGTAAGTGTGCAATAAAAAATTAAAAATGTTTCTTCATATATTCTGGGAAAAGTGCAGAATTTAAGGTCCTTTAGCTGCACCCTGTAGCGCGGGTACTAGCCTGTCCGTCTTACATTCAAGAGGTCCCTAGCTCTAATCTCAGGGAGATAAGGCTTTCCCTTAACTTATAAGTTAAATGTCTGCTAACTATAAGTTCTGTGTGGGCTGGGCTCATATGACTATCATTTCATTCACTGTCTGATATGACTTGGAGGACATTGGCCCGTCTCTGTCGTCTGGTGGTAGTGTGTCACGTTCAGAGGTCCCTAGTTCTAATCTCGGTTAGGGTGGCAAGTTCTTTCCCTTATCCTGAAAGATGAATGTCTGGGAACTCTAAGTTCTTTGCACTCTGGACTCATTTGAATATCATTTCATTCATTCTCCGATGTGACTTAGCGTTGGAGGTAGCGTGGTGGTAATGTCACGTTCAAGAGGTCCCTAGTTCTAATCTCGGTCAGGGTGACAAGTTCTTTCCTTTATCCTGAAAGATGACTATCTGTTAACTCTAATCTCTATATACCCTGTACTCATTTGAACATCATTTCATTCATCGTCCGACATGAGTTATCGTTGGAGGACATAGGCCCGTCTCTGTGGCGTGATGGTAGTGTCACGTTCAAGAGGTTCCTAGTTCTAATTCGGTCAGGTATCCTGAGAGATTAATGTCTGATAGCTTTAAGCTCTAAATACCCTACATTCGTTTGAGTATCGTTTCATTCATCGTCCGATATGACTTAACGTTGGAGGACATCTAATCTCGGTCAAGTATCCTGAAAGATTTATGTCTGGTAACTCTAAGCTCTATGTACCCTGGATTCATTTTCACAACATTTCATTCATCGTCCGATATGACTTATCGTTGGAGGACATAGGCCCATCTCTGTGGTGTGATGGTAGTGTCACGTACAAGAGGTTCCTAGTTCTAAACTCGGTCAGCTATTCTGAAAGATATATGTCTGGTAACTCTAAGCTCTATATACCTGGATTCATTTGAGTATCATTTCATTCATCGTCCGATATGACTTAACGTTAGAGGACATCTAACCTCGGTCAGGTATCCTGAGAGATTAATGTCTGGTAAGTCTAAGCTCTATGTACCCTGGATTCATTTTAACAACATTTCATTCATCGTCCGATATGACTTAACGTTGGAGGATATTAGTCCGTCTCTGCAGTGTGGTGGTAGTGTCACGTTCAAGAGGTTCCTAGTTCTAAACTCGGTCAGCTATTCTGAAAGATAAATGTCTGGTAACTCTAAGCTCTATATACCTGGATTCATTTGAGTATCATTTCATTCATCGTTGGACTTAACGTTGGAAGACATTTAATCTCGGCCAGGTATCCTGAAAGATTAATGTATGGTAACTCTAAGCTCTATGGACCCTGGATTCATTTGAGTATCATTTCATTCATCGTCCGATATGACTTAATGTTAGAGCACATACCCCGTCTTAGTGTCAGGTTTCCTCTTATTCTAAAAGATGAATGTCTGGTAATTCTAAGCTCTATGTACCCTGGACTCATTTGAATATCATTTCATTCATCGTTCAATATGACTTATCGTTGGAGGATATTGGGCCGTCTTAGTGTCACGTTCAAGAGGTACCTAGTTCTAATATCGGTCAGAGTAATAAAATTTTCTCTTATCCTGAAATATGAATGTCTGGTAACTCTAAGCTCTATGTACCCTGGACTCTTTTGAAGATCAATTCGTCCATCGTCGTATATTACTTATAGTTGTTAAAAAAACTTTTACCGGCAGTTTAATTTATGTGGTGTGCTACCCTTAAGCTCTAAAGGCCTTCGGCTCATTTCCCAGCCGCAGAATATTCAATATTATTCTCTATAATTTGGAAATATGTAAGAGTGTAAATATATGTGTGAATTTTATGTTTATAGAAATCTCAAAGTAAACTAAACCAAAGTTAAACAAATAGTAAATAAATGAACATCATTCCCGATTTATGACGTCAGACATTCTATAAAAGACATTTAAGTGGCATATTTATCTTACGCATTTCCGTTGAGTGTCTTTCTGCCGGCAGATCACTAGACGTGAAGACACATGAACACTATCTCACTGTCACTTGCCGCGTGTTCTGTATTCTTGGGAGAGGCCTGCACGGAACGCGTTGTGTCTGTCCAACACCCGGAGAGCTACTGACGACGGCTTGGCCCGCGCATACGGCACAGCGCACATCCTCCGTGTTCATCTTCTGTCATATTGTATCCGAGGCGCATGCGTGTAGCGATATTTAACAAGCTACACACAAAAAAATCTGATCTTCTCTGTTCTATTACTGGGTATACATACAATAATTGCAAAAGTTTATTTCACTGTAGAAACAGCTATATTACAACGGAATAGGCGTGTTTCAAATGTTTCGGACCTAGACGCTACATGCAATTAAATAAATAAATAAATAAATAAATAAATAAATAAATAAATAAATAAATAAATAAATAAATAAATAAATAAATAAATAAATAAATAAATAAATAAATAAATAAATAAATAAATAAATAAATAAATAAATAAATAAATAAATAAATAAATAAACAAATAAATAAATAAATAAATAAATAAATAAATAAATAAATAAATAAATAAATAAATAAATAAATAAATAAATAAATAAATAAATAAATAAATAAATAAATAAATAAATAAATAAATAAATAAAATCTGAATATTCTACCCCGGCACCTAGACAACTATACCGGGGCATATATCCAAATTTTCTCTTTATTTTTCCATAAAATCCTTACAAATGTTATAATTATACAAATCTCTCAGAAAACTACTCTACAAAAATAAAATGAAATAAAATAACAGAAATAAACACAAAAAAAGCAAAAACAAAAGAAAACAGCTATAAAAATTACAAAATCCTTATTTCCTAAATCTATATCTAAATCTACTAATTCTGTAGTCCACCATGGCCTCTGCCATCACTCTCTCCCTCCGCCGCCCATGCAGTCAGCTCCATTGTTAGATTATTTAATAATTCTTCCCGTCTTATCCTATTTTGTATTCTAGAACTCCTTCTTGGATCTTGTACTATTCTTCGCCTATTATCAACTCTTTCTCCTTTGAATATTTTTACCTCCCATGCTTTCTTACTTACAAAGTTAGTCAAAACTTGTAATTTATTTACTAATTGTTGATCTCGAATTATGTCATATACGATATATCCTGCTAGCGCATGCCTCTCTTCTTGTTGGTGAATTGCATATCTTCCACATTCAAATACTACATGTTCAGGATTATCTTGTTTGTTACATAATTCACATATATCATTTTCAGTTTTATTGATTTTCTTCCAATAGGTCTTATAAGGTCCGTGTCCTGTTATATAATGTATAAATCCCTTTGTTGGTTGAATAAAATTCAATTTTAGTCTCTCTTTGACGTTCTGAAAAATTTCAAACACTCTTCTACCTTCTAGACTTTCTGTCCATTCTTTTTGCCATTTATCTTTTAAACTATTTTTAATCACCCAAGATTTGTTTGTTCTGACTCCAGTTATATTATAAACTTTTTCTAAGTTTCCTTTTTTCGCCCAAAATTTTGCGCCCTTCAATCTTATTAATAAATCAATCGGCCAAATGGCCGTTGTTACTAGCAATGCCATAGTTGGTGTTGTTTTTACAGCTCCTGTCAGACGTAATAATACTTTTCTTTGCGTTCTTCTCAACAATCTTCTTATTTGCACATCATCCATCCTTTCTGCCCAAACTGCTGCCGCATACGTCATAATTGAAGCAAAAATGGTGTTATGATATATCTGTATGTTACGCAATGGAAGTACAAAATTTAAATTGGTTATTCTTGCTAGCTTTAGCATTATTTTCTCTGTTTTCTGCCTAATATACTCCGTGTGTTTTCTGAAATGAAATTTTTCATCTATCATGATACCCAAATATCTCATCTCTTTTTCCCGTTTAATGTTCTGATTATTTATCTTCACTGTAAGATCCCGCGAGAAACTGAGGAACGAGAGAAATTCCAAGGCGTATCAAAGTATTTAGCATTTCAAACCAATGCTACTTTGGAAATGGCTTATGCCACGAAAAAATATGTTTTAAATATATTTTTCTTTGAAAATCTTAAAAGTATGTTACGTAAGATGTAAATAAATTTAATATATGGTAGTTTAATAAAAACACATTTACCATTTTTTTAAAAAAATACAATTTTCAAAAATATTTATTGTAAATATTACTTGGGATTGTAGAGTTCTGAATGTATAGTCATGGAAAAATTCAATGCCATGGACGGGATTTGAACTACGGATCTCCTGGTTTCCATCCAGTCGCTCTAACCCATTGAGCTACCATTGACAACGTGCCGTCCTCACATGCAACTCTCCAGTTAACTCATATTTTCCCAGTAAACCACTAACGGCTCTCGTATCCGAGTTGAGTCCTGTTGAGTCCAGAGGTTCTACTCCCATTATTCCTGGACCCGTAAGGCCACGCCGTGGCTCAGTGGTTAGACCACTTGGCTCTCACCAAGGCGGCCCGGGTTCGATCCCAGGCGACCGCAAAGTGAGATTTGTAGTGGACAACATGGCGCTGGGGCGGGTTTTCTCCGGGATCTCCGGTTTCCCCCGCCATCTCATTCCATCGGTGCTCCATCTTCATCTCATACATCATCAGTGTCACCGCCTGCGGTGCCGAATGTAGTAAAAGCTGGAGTTAAACACTACACTCGACCCGTAAGACCAAGACGCGGGCGTCTTTCAACCAGGGAGTATCCGAGCTGTGCCAATGGGCGCTCGGCGTCCTCCGTGGGGATTTCCATATGACAACAACTGGGTTACTAACAAGACTCCCCCCCTCTGGTCCAAGGACACAAGACGGGATGGAACTGGATACGCCACTTACGTGCGCCAACATCCAAAGGTGAATGCTACCGATATGACCTCGTTGGGGCCGCCTGGTGATCTAGCACGCCTTCTGCTAGCTATGCTGGGCTAGTACGCGTGAATATTAATGGCTTCCCTCAACCCCGTCCGGAGACGTACCCGATCACCCACGTGTATCGGGAACCACTGCGCCCTCGAGACCAACCCAATCCGAACAACTCCCAGAGGGAGGGGCTCGAATGTTCGGCCCGAGGTTCCTCTAGTAACGTCAGAGGTACCAGGAGTGAAAAGGGTCCGCAGCGCCCGCACCACGGCAGCTGAAGGGGACGCATCCTCTCTCCTACTGGATCTCGTATCCGAGATACACCGTTTGTGATGATTTACTATCGTAAGTACTTATTCCCCGGCTTCACAATTAAACTCTTATTATTTAAGTTAATTGGTAGAAATTAATCACTTCTTCACACTAGCCGCACATAGGCTAAGGTTTTGTATGGATAGAGTCAACATAAAAATTTCAATGCCATGGCCGGGATGTGAACCACGAATCTCCTGGTTTCCCTCCATTCTTAAATAATAAGGGTTTAATGGTGAAGCCTGGACAGGCTGGATGCTGCACTACGATAATGCGCGGCCGCATATTGCCAATGTTGTTGCTGTATATCTTGCAAAAATAAACGTGAAGTGCATCCCTCACCCTTCCTATAGTCCGGATTTAGTCCCATGTGATTTTTTTCTATTCCCTAACTTGAAGAAGCGCCTTCGTGGGAGGCATTATCCATCATAAGAAGCAGTGGTGAAGGCTGGGGAGCCGATTTTGAAGGATCTCTCAAAAAATTGTTTCCAGCATGTCTTTGAAGACTGGCAGAAACGCTGTGACAAGTGCATCGCATTCAGGTAAGAGCATCTTGACAATGACCATAAAAATTATGAGGATGAGTAAAGGTACGTTATCAAAAAAAAAAAAATGTGATCATTCTTTATTGAACAGCCCTTGTATTTTGGACGAAGGTAAGATCGACGAAGTAAGACCAACGACGGGAAACGAGATACCAGCACGAATCTTGCTATATATGTTGCCACAACTTTGGGACATCGAAACACACAACAACGGAGAAATCCTGCTACATGACTCATCACCAGTTATAATCGAAGCTTAGGGGTATTCGATTTGAGAACTCAAGAAAAGTGAGGCGATTCTCAAGGATATGTCAAGGAATGGTCTGCAGCACGTGTTCATGGACTGCCGGAGACCCTATAAAAAGTGCATAGAAGTAGGAGGGGGCTACTGTGATAAAGATCATGTAAACATTGAATTGCAGTAATATACATCTGTAAAAAAAGATCAGTCTCTGATTTTGTTCATAAGACCCGTATATATTCGAGAGAAAGATTTTCCAAAAATGCTGTTTGGATGCTGCACTAACTGAACATTTCTGAAAGGGTATGGCAGGTACAAATAACAGTTGCTAGTGATAATGTTGTTCCACACATAATGATTTTATCTCCCAGTTTCAATAGCAGCGTTTGAAACAAATGACGTCAGATATGTGCCCGTTCTTTTGCTGCTCTGTCAACTCGTGGAACATTTGAAATACGTTTATTGTTAATAATTTCTCGGAAATACAATTATAGGTCTGCAGTGGACGTATTGAATTGTTTTTCTCGTTGTTGACAGCAACAGAACTGTACTGAATGTAGTCCACTGTCCAGTTGTTTCGTCATCATGCTCTATCAAACATTAGCTTCGATTATGTATTATTTTCTCTACCGAGCGAGAGACAAGCATTTGGTATGTGCCGGGTTGGATATTATACGACCGAATATACAATAGATCGCTATGCGTGAGATGTCCCCGCCTAAAGTACTCGAAATACACGTTTGGAAATACCTTGAAAAAATATTTTAAGATAACGGTAGGTACATGTCTCAACAGCATACGAAATCTTACCAAATACAGAAATAAACCCTTAATTTCTCCACATTTCTTGTAAGGAGGAGTGGCTCAGGGGCAGTCGTTTGTGGCCCGCATTTGGACGGTCCGGATTTGACTCCTGTGCGATAAGAAGAGCGATCGGGCTTCAAGTCTTCATTCAGTAAGTTGCGTTTAACTAAAATAAATAAATGAATGAATGGGTGGGTTGGTGAGTGAATGAGTGAATGAGTGAGTGAGTGAGTGAGTGAGTGAGTGAGTGAGTGAGTGAGTGAGTGAGTGAGTGAGTGAGTGAGTGAGTGAGTGAGTGAGTGAGTGAGTGAGTGAGTGAGTGAGTGAGTGAGTGAGTGAATGAGTGGGTGGGTGGGTGAGTGGGTGGATGGATGGATGAAGAAATCAATGAATAAATATATCAGTAAATAAACAAAATCTGAAAATCTACGTCCCGGTTCCTAATTTCTTATACCGGGACATAATTTCCAAATTCTTATCTATTAAGAAGCAGATATCTAAAAAAACACTACTATTATAATACAAAATTTTTCAGATAGTGATAAAAAATTTAAAGACATTTAAAATAAAATAATATAAAGTGACTACCAATTTACAAATAATACAAATGCTGGTATCCAGTAAAAACTTAACTGGTCACCAATATTTCACGTACTGGTAACCAATACGTTCTTAATATAAAATACCTCAAAAACTTAACAAAAAAAAACTTTTAAAAACTTTTAAAAGCTCTTTAAAACGTGACCAAAAACTTATAAGATACAAAATATCAACCAACTACAAATTACAAAATTTCAAAATAATTATATATAATCAATTAAATTATTTAAACACCAATTCAAATTAACTGATCAACACAACAGCTTTATACAAATAAACAAAATATTCATAAAACCATATTAATATCATATACAAAAAATCAAATAATTTATAATTTCATCTAAAATACTTTAATAAACCATAAAATTCAGATCTCACTCATAATTTACTCCAATTCAATTCACATTAACAATAACAAATTATTATTTCATAAATTTATCAAAATTTCAATATATAAAATATAAATAATTTAAATATCATAATTTAAAAAACTTTAATTACAACAAAAATATTAAAATAAAAGCTTTCAAAATTTCAACAATTTTTACATTTCAACGAAAAAAAAATTACTAATCTTAAATCGGAGAACAATCTTATTATTTAAACTTCCAAAAACTTCACATATCTTCTAATTTAAAATTACAAATTTCGTTTAACTCCGTAAACATAGATGATGACTTTGAAATTTGAAATGCGCTATACACTGACATCTATTGGCCCATTAGCTAAGCTTTATCATGTCCGCCATATTGCGTTTTTATCAATTTTGAGGTTAATTAGCTAACCAGTTTACAACAATCGTATGTTAGAATTAGAATTTTAGTTCGTCCTTGGCAACATATACATGTTATGAGACACGTCAAAATGTATAAATACAGTATATACATAAAGTCAAATTGATTACATACAATATACACAGAAAGCAGCTTTTCTATGGTTTCATGTGGTATGTGCATAGACTAATTTACTACAAGAAATGTCATAATATAAATATTACAGGTTTGTGAATGTACTATGCTCCCAGTGCTCATTTACATGGTTATAGTTCTAAAAATTCATTAACCGCATAAAAACAGTGTGCATGCAAAAATTTCTTAACCTTATTCTTAAAGTGTTTTAATGATACAGCTTGTTTAATGAATTTGGAAGTTTATTATATAACATTATCACTTTGTAGTTGAAGCTTCCTTCATAAAGGCTCGTTTGGTGCGCTCGAATTGTCAGTTTATCCTTGTTACGAGTGTGGTACATCAGCATTTACTTGAAAATGATTTATATTTGTATGAACATTTGTGGATGTTATGGCTCTCGAAAGGAGACACACTATTATTCGTCTACCTCCGTATAACTGTGATCTGAATGCAATTGAGCTGGAGTGGGCAAAGCTAAGAAATGTTTCCAGACGATGCGTTACTTGTGATATCTTCGCTTATCTTACACGCTATTTTGCTGAACTGTGTATTTCAAGGTTGACCACACTGCAGAAACAAAAGAGCGGTAGCTCTCGCCTTCTCCCTCTGCCCGCACCACACCATAAATTCAGCGCTCAACTTATCTTGCGCGTACTGTACATAAAACATGGGTTTTTTCCCGATGGTATTTTCCGGGTTGCCAGGCTAATGTTGGGTAGGTTAACTACATCCCTCGAGGTTCCTGTTCCTCAGTTCATCTCTATTATCATTTCATATCATCTCTAATATGGCACTTCTTTAAGTTAGGGAATAGGAAAAATGTCACATGGGGCTAAATCCGGACTATAGGGAGGGTGAGGGATGCACTTCACGTTGATTTTTGCAAGATATTCAGCAACAACATTGGCAATATGGGTCCGCGCATTATCTTGGTGCAGCATCCAGCCTGCTTCACGGAGGTGTTGCGCGAATGAAATGTTCAGTTCAGAAAGTGATATTAAGGTAATTCGTCGATCCTCTATCACAATGGCAGCAGCAGTGTTGATGTCTTCTTCCGTAAGAGCAGTAACTGAAGCTCAGGGTCCACCTTCCTTTGAAATTGACTGTCTCCGCTCTTTAAACATTTGAGACCACCATCGAGCTGTGATGTGGGGAAGAATAGACTCTCCATAGGCATCCTGTAACATTGTACAGGCTTCAACTGAAGATTTGTTGAGACGAAAGCAGAATTTCAAAGCCGCATCTTGTTTCTCGCGTGTTACCTCCATTGCAGCGGTAGGCGATACTGAACATATCTGAACTAGCCTGGTTCTCACAGGCGGGAACCGGAATACCAACAATGGAACTACTACGGCGTGTTTGATTCACATTAAGCTAACAGAATATGATAAGATTGCATTTTAGTGCAAAAATATATGGCCGTAAGAAATTATGAACCTTCTTTATTGAACAGCCCACGTAGTTAAGGTACTGCCTGCCCAGGACAAGAAGGCAGGCTGCAGGAAAGTGTAACGTAATCACTTTTGCAGTTATCTCGGAGTTTATGCTTGCCTTGCGAGTATGACAAGGAAAGAAGGAAGGCTAGTTTAAAATACACAGGTGTTGTCACATGACTCTCCCATACATACCAATCGCTGCATTTACTGCAACAAATGTTAAATCTGGCAGCATGGGTGAGTCATATGCACTCTCATACACTCATTTCGTAGTAAACAGATCCGCTACTGGAGCAGATAAAAGTTCAAGCTACAGTACGCTCAAGATAAGAAGAGCGCTGGATTTACGTGGCAGATAAGCGAAGACATGTTCCGGAAGTGTGAGAACTGTGGACAAACATTAAATTGAACTCGATCCTATAAGTTGTATGTTTATATACTTACTATTTACGAAACAAATAAAAACAGTAAACAACTGATAGCCATAAATACTCATTCGCATTGTGATTCTTTGATTTCTGAGTCCACTACATCAGTTTCATCGCTAGTATCTGATCCGTTGATAATTTCATCAATCGCATTTTCAATTACACCATTATTTCTCCAATATTTCATTTCCAGTTCTTGCAGTATCCTTCGCAATCCGTCGTAGTTACAGAAGAGAATGCTTCTATAGCAAGTTTCTGCAGATTGGTGGCTGACATATCACCAGTAACGTTGTGTCCTCTGAATACGTTCTTTATTTTTGCCCACGCCAGTTCAATTGCATTCAGATCACAGTTATAAGGAGGTAAACGAATAACAGTGTGTCCACTTTCGAGTACCATAACATCCACAACATAGATAAGTCTTGCTCCTAGGTTTGTTGGCCTCTATTAAATACTGGTGTAGCTTTGGTAATGGAGGGAAATAGAAAGCTATGTAGAAATATACAAAGAGCTCAGAGCAAGAGAAAAAGAAAGATAAAAGAGCAAGATATAGGGAAAAGTAGGAAGCCAAAGAGTAAAGGATTGAAGGGAAAAGAATAAAGAAACAAAACCTCACTATTAGTTATTACCATACACAGATCACAGCCTTACCTGCCTTTTCCTGGTGTTTTTGGAGATTCATTGGGATGAAATGTACAAAACGATTTAATACGCCTGACAGTGCTGACGCTTTTTCCTGTGTAAGCAGATTTGCTGAGTGGGAACATTAACTGGTTGTTATCCTTTTCTATATCGCAACTTTCTGCAACTTTCGCTATTATTTTGCGGCCATCACTATGCACGACTGTACGTGTATGTTTCCGAGTCGGAGTTCGTTGCTCGGAAGCTACATATGATGATGCGTTTGGTGTACCCTCAGCCATAATTACAAACTGGTTAAGCTGTAGTAATTAACCTCAGACTTGCACAAAACGAATGCACACGGAAAACAAAGAGCGCGCGTAAAAGCTTAGCATATTAGTCACTAGATGTCAGAGTGTACTAGTGTAGTGTACTAGTATAGCGCATTTCATGTTTCCAAGTTGTCATCTGTGTTTACAGAGTTAGCCGAAACCTACCGAGTGAGGACTTGGGAGACGAACGCTCAAGATAACTTGCGCAAACTGTACTTTGCCCATCATTCATTGTGATTCGGATTGCCGGGTGACTAGGATTAGTTTTTCAAAATTTGCTCTCTAGGTGACGGTAGTTTTGTTGGAACGAAAATAGTTGACTGTGTAATACGATTGTGTTTTGTCAGTCTAAGTGAGAAATCGGAGGTATGAAACAGCTCCATTTGTGGCATTTTGTTATTTTTTAAGTTTCTTTAAGCTATATTTATAACGAATGTGCATTGAAATTAGTCCGGAAACTTGTACAGTAATAAAATAGACTTTCTTACATCCATATTCCTCCTTGTTATTATGATAGTTCATTAATAACTGCTGCCAACGTAAAAAATAAAGATCGCTACAACAGTGTACGAAGCTGGATTAATGTAGGGCTGCAACATTCATTTTTTTTTAATTTACGTCCTCCAACGTTAAGTCATACCGAACGATGAATGAAATGATGTTCAATTATTGTGCCCAGAAAACTGGACAATGGTATCACGAAATCTGTGTGGACGCTGTGAGGAAAGAAGCAATTCATTTGTGGAAAATAGGTGTGAGATAAACAAATATATAAATATACAGTGTAAAAATGTGTTATTTGGTTCTCATGATTCCATTATGTACTGAAATTGAATGTTCCATTTCTATTCGCCCGCTATGCCAATCCTATTTATCAAAGTGATATTTTTGGTGGACAACACGGCGTTGGGGCGGGTTTTCTCCGGGACCTCCGGTTTCCCCCGCCATCTCATTCCACCGGTTCTCCATCTTCATCTCATGTATCATCAGTGTCACCGCCTGCGGTGTCCTATGTAGTAAAAGCGGGCGTTAAACACTACACACACTCCAATCCTATTTATTCTCCAATTGCGGGCGATTAGGATCAATTTCTGCTCGGAATAAAAATGAAAATGTAAGTGTACAGAAAACCCTTGATCGAAAAACTTAGCATTTAACGTAATCTGGAATTTCCGGGCTACAATATAAGGTTAACCCTCTCATATTTACTTGACTAATAGCGCTTTTGTGAAAGATTTTACCAAAGTTTGCTCCAATGTACCCCTACTTACCTTATAATGCGCCTTTTTCAAAATTTAGAGCCATTTTTAAAATGTTTCAGACATATTTTGGACCGCGGTTACTACTTATTGAGTGACCTTGTCATTAATTATTGAGTGACCCCGCAGGAATGTCCCAGCATTATGATATTAATTGGATCGCCAGCTCAAAGGGAATGAAAGGTGACCCAGGTACGTGCGCCAACTACGTGAGCAAGTCGAGGATAAGAAATAATCCCTCGTCCTCATATAATGCGGTCCTTTGTCAGCATCCTGGAGACATGGCTTGGGTTCCGGACTTATCCGCACGTCACATGTCTTCATCTCTTAATACAGGGAGTTGCTCACAGAATCCTAATAGATGTATAACAGAACATATGTTAAATATGTTCGTTAATATTCTATATTTTAAGATATTTTCGTGACAAATTAATGTATATAAAATAAGAAAGAATGATGGCTCAAAGAACTAAGGCTAATCTTTAGTACTCTATCTCTTCTAAAGTCACACGTAGATCCAGTAGTGAGGCGTGACTTTAAAAACGAGGGAAGATCCAATAAATAATTTTCATTAAAATAAGAGAGAATAGTTACTCAAACTACTAAGGCTACTCTTCAGTACTCTTTCTATTGTACTCTCACATAGGAGCAGTGATAAGGCGTGATTTTTAAAGGTAGGGGAGCTCCAAATCATATATTTCATTAAAATAAGAGACAATAATGCCTCAAAGAACTAAGGCTGCTCTTCAGTACTCTTTTCATTTTACAGTTACACGTAGGTCAGTAACGAAGCGTAACTTTAAAAGTGAGGGAAACTCAAAATAATAATTTTCATTAAAATAAGTGAGAATAATTAATCAAGGAACTAACTACTCTTCAGTACTCTTTCTATTGTACAATCACACGTAGGTACAGTAGCGAGGCGTGACTTTCAAAGCGAGGGAAGCTCCAAATAATTTTCGTTAAACTAAGAGAGAATAATGACTCAAAGAACTAAGGCTACTCTTCAGTAATTTTTCTATTGTACAGTCACACGTAGGTCCAGTCTTCAAAGCGAGGGACGCTGCAAATAAAAATTTTCATTAAAATAAGAGAGAATAATGACTCAAAGAACTAAGGCTACTCTACAATACTGTTTCTATTGTACAATCACACGTATGTCCAGTAGCGAGGTGTGAGTTTCAAAGCGAGAGAAGCCGCAAATAATAATGTTCATTAAAATAAGAGAGAATAATGACTCAAAGAACTAAGGCTACTCTTCGGTATTCTTTCTTTTGTAGAGTCACAGGTAGGTCTAATAGCGAGGTGTGACTTTCAAAGCGAGGGAAGCTCCAAGTAGTAATTTTCATTAAAATAAGAGAGAATAATGGTTCAAAGAACTAAGGCTCCTTTTCAGTGCTCTTTCTGTTGTACAGTCACATGTAGGTCCAGTAGCAAGGTGTAACTTTCAAAGAGAGGGACGCTACAAATAATAATTTTCATTAAAATAAGAGAGAATAATGGCTCATAGAACTAAGGCTTATCTTCAGTACTCTATCTCGGTAAGGGTTTTCCGGTAAGTTTTTTCCCTTATCCTTAAGACGAATGTCGGGTAACTGTAAGCTCCATGGACCCCGGACGCATTGAGAATCATTTCATTGATCGTCCGATATGACTAAATGTTGGAGTACGTTAATTACAAGAAAACTCTTTCTATTGTACAGTCACACGTAGGTCCAGTACCGAAGTGTGACTTTCAAAGTGAGGGAAGCTACAAATAATAATTTTCATTAGAATAAGGGAGAATAATGACTCAAAAGCTAAGGCTGCTCTTCAGTACTCGCTCTATTGTACAGTCACACGTAGGTCCGGTAGCAAGACGTGACTTTCAGAGCGAGGAAAGCTACAAACAATAATTTTCATTAAAATAAAAGAGAATAATGACTTAAAGAACTAAGGCTACTCTTCAGTACTCTTTCTATTGTACGGTCTCACGTAGGTCCAGTAGCGAGGCGTGACTTTCAGAGCGAGGATAGCTACAAACAATAATTTTCATTAAAATAAGAGAGAATAATGACTCAAAGAACTAAGGCTACTCTTCAGTACTCTTTCTATTGTACAGTCACACGTAGGTCCAGTAGCGAGGCGTGACTTTCAGAGCGAGGATAGCTACAAACAATAATTTTCATTAAAATAAGAGAGAATAATGACTCAAAGAACTAAGGCTACTCTTCAGTACCCTTTCTATTGTACAGTCACACGTAGGTCCAGTAGCGAGGGGTGACTTTCAAAGCGAGGGAAGCTCTAAAGAATAATTTTCATTAAAATAAGAGAGAATAATGACTCAAAGAAATAAGACCACTCTTCAGTACTCTTTCTATTGTACAGTCACACGTAGGTCATTTTTATATTTCAAGACTGCTTCTACTACAATCTTCCCTTTTCTAAGACGTTCTAATTTTCCTACAGCTGGACTACAACGCGTGGAATGGAGAAAATATGCAATTTAAACACCTTTGCTAATAACTAAAAACTTCACACAGATTTCCCATTTGTCACCAATAAATACCAATTTACGCAAAATACTGTTGTTGATGATATTGACATATACTTAGAGCTGTATTTAATCGCGCTATATAAAACAAACAAACAAATTAACTTTTCATATACGCTACAGAGACTTCGCCTGACATGAGTGTTGAATGAGCTCATGGAACTGGTGGCGCTAATCTAAGAAGCTGTCACGTTTATACAAATCTACGAAAGCCGTTCAGAAAGTAACCTCCGGTTGATTGCAAAAAATTCACCAAGTTAAATAAAAATATTTTAATATATACATCTTACAACTACATCTTTGCACTATTTTCTACATAGTCTCCATAACGATAGAGGCACTGTTCACAAGCTTTGAAATTCCTTCTGCATAAAAATCACCCGCTTGTGCCTGGAGCCAGCCTGTGACCGCATCCTTGAGCTCTTCGTCGTCATCAAACCGCTGGGACCCGAGCCATGTCTTCATATGCATGAAGAGGTGATAATCGCTTGGCACCAGATCTGGGCTGTAAGGTGGATGGTTGACAACGTCCCACTTGAAGGACTCAAGAAGGGCTGTTGTTCTGCGAGCAGAGTGAGGACGGGCGTTATCGTGCAAAAAAAAAACGATACCGGAAGTCACGATGAATAGCTGCTGCAGAATATCCTCTGGCTGTAAAAACCTTATAACAGCACGCACTTCACATTTGGCGGGGTTTTCTATTGCAGCACACATTTCAAACGGCCACAAACACTGAACTAGCGCAGATACGACGTTCACTCGACCACGGCTTGATGACGACTGACCTGCTGAGTGCGTGAATGCACAGATGGCGTCGCTACTCCCCCCACTACCCGCACTGTGACCGATCGGAGGTTACTTTCTGAACGGCCCTCGTAATAATTTTAAAATTTGAACCTCACTTTTCTGATAAGAAATGGTATTTATTATTAAATAACAATTGTCACAACTGTCTCGATTTTGATAAAGTTTATATTGGAAAGACAAAATGCAATTTAGAAACTAGAACAAGAGAACATTTTCGTAACATTAAGTATAAACAGACTAATAAATCTGCCGTAGAAAATCATTTTTGGTCATTTAACCATGAAATAAACCTATAAGTTAAATTATTAAAACAATTAGATTGTCCGATGCTTTTAATTGTTTGGGAAAAGATATTTATTTTATAAAACAAACTTTGCGTAATGAATTTAGGAATACCGGCTGTTGATTCTGTTTTTAAATTTGTTTTATTTTCAGATTTTGGTAGTACTAACAAGAACATATGAACATCAAGTGTTAATAACGATAGCGACAGCTTTGTTTCCAGCTGTAGATGTGTAAAGTTTACATGAAATCGCGATCATTTCTTATAAGATAAGTGAAGTTTGTTACAAATTATTATATTTGTTTGCTTCACTTTTCTGAGGCGGTCCGTAAAATAAGGTCTCCAACTTTATTTAATATATAAAACATGTTTATTGCCAATGAATGTTACATAGATGGAAAGGCGAAATTTACAGCTATTTTTCAACATAATCACAATTGCGATCAATGCAGTTTTGCATGCGCTGTGACACTTTTTGTATACCCTTGTCATAGCACTCTCCAGCCAAGTTGCGCAGGTAGCGCTCAACCTCGTTCTTCAAATCATCGTCGGTCTGGAAATGTGTCCCACTCAAGTGTGACTCCAACTCAGGAAACAGATGATAATCACTAGCTATTAAGTGTGCACTGTAAGGGGGATGGGTGAGGATGACCGATCCGAACTGGACCAGATCAGCCGTTGCATGTGCGGTATTGCAACGAGCGTTGTCGTGATGCAAAATCACTCCCTTCATCAGCATTCCCCTCCTTCGAAGTTAAATGACACGTCGCAAATTTTTTAAACTCTCACAGTAGCTAGCGGCGTTTGTTGTTGTTCCGCTACGCATAAACTCACACAACAATACACCTTTTCTCTCCCCGAACACACTGGCCATCACTTTGCCGGCAGAAAATGTCTTTTTGAACTTTCGCGTCTTCGGCGAATTCAAATGCCGCCACTGACGAGAACGTTCTTTATTATCTGGTGTTGTGTAGTGCCCCCAGGTTTCATCGCCAGTGACAATTGAATCCAACAATTCCTCGCCCTGTTCTGCATAGCGCTCCAGGAATCGGTGGGCCCCTTCAACACGTTGCCGTTTATGGTCTTTGGTGAGCATTTTGCTGACCCACCTCGCACAAACCTTGTGATAATGCCAATATTCGGTCAAAATATTATTAATCGTAGACTTACTGACTTCAGGGATAAATTCGCACAGCTCGCGAACTGTCACACACCAATCTTTAAGCATTTGTTGCTCCACTTTTGTAATTGTTTCGGCTGAAACCGAAGGCCGACGAGAACGCTGTTCGTCATGGACGTCTGTACCTCCGTCTTTGAACTCTCTGACCCACTTTCGCACGTTTTTGACGTCCATGCACTGTGTCCCATAGACTTCGCATAAATGACGATGAAGTTCAGTGGGTCTAGTGGCCTTAGCACTCAAAAAACGGATCACTGCACGCAACTCGCAGTTGGCGGTGGAAGTGATAGGAAGCTCCATCGCAAACGGCTGCCCAGTCAGGACTAATGGTTGCAACGGTCTCGTTTTGGTGGGGATTTGAAGGGTTGAAACAATGCTACACGCCAGTTTTGCCGGATCTCACGTAATAGCATTCCTAACGTCTCCAGCGCCTTGGAGACCTTATTTTAGGGACACGCCTCTTAATAGCTTCATAATTTACGAGTTTAGCTGTCACGTTGTTCGCATCACCGTGGATGTTCGCGAATAATTTTTAAAAAGTATGCAGAGCGAATACAATTTTGTTTTCTACAAATTTTCTCGTTTTTCCTCCTTTTCTTCCAAAATTCTCGGGAAGTGGCGCTTTCAGCTGTTCATTGCACGCTTCGACACTGCTATAGAGTCAAGTTGTAAAACATCTGACTAGCACTGTTTCATAACTCAGCTATTTTAGAAACTGTTTATCTCGACTAAGGAAATAAAAGTAGTAGAAATATCCACTAATAAGCGCTAGCAGAGGAAGTCACGTAACGTATAATGCATTTTCCAATAATGGTTATGGATACCATTATCTCCACCTGGAGGTCCCACGCCTGAGATTTGCATGATACGAAGAAAGGCAATTGGAGATCTCGCTACAACAGAGCAGTTTAAAACATCCATTAGGCAAGAGAGAAAAAAAGAAGGGATAAAATCTGGACTATGTGTGAAGCTAACAACAGCTGGGCCTGTGATTTATGTACTACATTTGGAAGTACACGCTACCACCCTAATGGCGTTCCTCCAGCTGTATTTTATAAAGGGACACGTGTTATTTGTCTACCTGTTACATAGAACTTATCCTTAAAACTGCAGTGTTTGAGGCGTATTTGCGACATATAAACAAATATGTACCTCTTGAAATCTCCTAATATGATATATTTATTGTGCATATTCCAAA